>VDFB02143544.1:0-17061 GCA_007258455.2 Sequoia sempervirens | reverse complement strand
AATATGAAAAAGTCATATTCATACATTTATAGGGTTAACTAATGTGCCAAAAAATTGTTATATTGATTTATAAAAATGATCAAACAAAGTAATTATATTATTTTTCGCATAGGCACAAATGAAATTTAGAAAACATATAACTATCATTTTGTCTAACTGATATGGGTTGTAAGTTGATAAGAAATTACTAGCTGACCTCTTGTAGGTAAAGGTCAAACACACATATGTTAGTTGTTGTCTGGTCCTTCAATTTTTCTAGATAAGTTGCTTGTTGAGCTTGAGTAAGCTTCCAAAGAAGACACAACTAAACAATTGTTTTTGCATTACTACTGATATTTGGGATTTTTCTTGCCATTTTTTCTAACTAAATAACAATTTATGTAATGTGAAATGTAAGAAGAGTTGTCATATTTGTTGTCTTTTCATTGCAGGAAATGGCATCAAGCATAAACTTTAAAGCAAGAGATCTCTTAGAAACTAATGGATCTAAATGTGACCAATTTTAGTATGGTGCCTGTCAAGGTTTGTGTTATTAATTTCAAATGTCTGATTGCAAATAACGTAGCACCAGTTTATGCTACAGATAGTGGTAGAAAAGTATTGCAAAGATATCAGTTAATGTCTTTTATGGTGGTCATTATTGCATTTGTGCTTTGTAGATTTTTTTAATAGAAGGCCAATCACTCATCTAGGCCCATTAAAACTCCTCTGTAGAAATTTGCAAATAGGTGTTTATGGGCTAATCAAAACATTTTCAAACTATTGTGCCGTAATGTTCGTGTTCGATGTACAAGATCCCGTTTTGGGAATTCACCACATGAAGCACCTGGTGTTGAGTGTTCTCTGGAAACAAGTGGATATATGAGACATGAAAGAAAAAGGAAAAAATGATAAAACTATCCATGGTTGAAAAAACTACACTCAACCTGACACAGTGGTCAACATTTATCATTATTTCATACATATTCAACTATCTGTTTAGGGTCAAAAGTAGTGTCATTTGTAAATGTGCATTCACACTTCCATTATTAATTATTTATTAATTAATAATGTGCATTCAAACTTCCATAAGCTTGCTTGCTTCTTTGTCTACGTTGTCAGCTGATTCAGTGATTTTCTGTTGTTGGAGGTGTTTGTAAGAGCTATTTCAAGTGCTTTTATGTTGTTGGAGGTGTTTCATACATTGTAGACTTCATGGCAGGAAACCTTACGTAGGTGGGCACTCTGGTGCACTACACTATTGTGGAAAAACATCTGCTCACATCCAAGGCAAGCAATTTGTCATGTTTACTACTTACTTTCTCAATTGCATAGCAGGTCAAAAATTTGGATGGTTACATTTAAACGAATAGTTGAATTTTGGAATTAGGTGATAGTAGTAGAAGTAGTGAATTGAACATCACTATAATAATGATAGGAATTCAACATGACTGGAAGACTGCACAATAATAATCTACCAATTTCAACATTCAACCATCAAGTCTGATAGAAATTGTTGGAGGTTAAATAAAATGACAGGAATTCAACATCATAGGTTTAGTATCTTTTTATGTTCCATGGCTTATTTGACTCGAATGTATGATTGGATTTATTTGTAAACTCACATTTCTAGCTAAATTGGTAATATCCCTCAATTACAAAGCTGACAATGTCTACAACTTACCATCTAGTGTCCACAAACAAATGGTTAGACCAAAGTCATAAAAAAGCATGTTTAAATAACCACCTAACATCGCTTGCAAATAGAAATTTGCAATCTTCTTTTGTAATCAATTTAGCCATATGAAATAACCCCTTAAAAATGTTGTTGAAATTCCACAGTACAAATATCTCTACAAATTACCAATATCCGTGAAAGATGGTGAGTTCTACTGAGAGGCCCCAAGACACTGACTTGACACTGACTTGTGACCTTGAATAAGACACCTTGCAATTGGTGAAAGGTTATGTTGTTGGTGGTCATTTGCAAGAGTAGTTTCTTCATGAGTCAAATTCCTCTTCTTGGATCTGCACACATATTTATCACCTATAGATGCATAAAAAAATAGTGATAGAAATCTTAAATTTCATGCTTGAGCAGCAAGTATGGTGATCAATACAATGGGTTGGGTGGAAGGCCTTTTCTACATGCTATTAAGAAAAGGTAATTAAAAATTATGGGGAAAAAAGTAGATTTTGCACTCTGTTGTTCAACACCTATCATTGATATGGGGCACATTTAAACCCAAATTTTAACCACAACAATAAGGAAAAACAAAATTGGTTAGTTTAACTGAATTTAGCTGAAAAGTCAATACAGATTAACATTAGTCTATGAATAATAGATATTCTAGCCAATATTCAAAATTACCTTGCATGTGGAAAACAACCAAGTAGTGGAGTATCTTGATCAGTTTCCATTTTTTTACTTCCATGCTTCATGTGTTGTAATCACCTACTTCATTTCTAAAATATTTAGTTTCAGTGTGATATTTAACCAAATGGCAGGAAAATTATAAAAACTGCAAGGCTGTGATAGATCCAAAGGTTGCTATAATTGAATTCTTTGTATGTGTAGTTTCTTGGGCTGCACTCTTGTTGATAGATTAATGTTTCAATACCTAAATTTCATAATCAAGATAATAATTGATGTTTGGGAATGCATGTAATGTGCTTCAACCATGCTGGAGATGACAGGAATGAATACAATGTATTTCAACCATCCTAGGGATGGGTGGGAAACTTTATGATGCCCTGCAACCATGCTGGGGATGTAAAAGTAATTAAAAAAGGTAAAATGTCAATTGCTGAAAATGTAAATTTTTTAATTTTTTATTGTTTGCACTCAAGGATGACCTTATTTCATGTGATGCTTACTGAAAAAGATTAAAAAAGTGCATTCAAATGCCAATTGATTGTTAAAAATCTCTTTTTTTGCTGCTATCGGTGGAACATAGTGTGTCAAGTGGAGGTTACTATGAGAAACTGAGCTACACCCAGTAATGCTAACCTACACCCAGTAATGCTAAGCTGTTTAAGGAGATTGGACAGTAGAGATTTACATAGCATCTATAGTAGAATTAGATTTGATTCAGTGAGGCTCATTCATGGACATCTCCACTAATAGGACTCTTAATTGACTATCATTATTTTATCTTATTGTGCACACATGGATCTACTACTAGCCTATTTGTATAATTTGCAAATCCTCTGGTAGTTATCAGTATTACAGGTGACAAGTGCTTATTTTGAATGGTTCTAAATTTACAAATCCAGGCTGCTAAGATGGGGTCTATCGTAAGGGTGACATAATTTGTAGGGAAAGCTTATGAATTTTAGATGGAACAGTGTTGATTAACATAAATCAACAAAGAAGAAAGTTAAAACATTTTGAGAAATCCAATAAATATAATAAGCATTGGCACACCAATTTCCATGCATTTGCCAACCTGATTGTTTTAAACAATATACAAAGGAGTTACATCATTGGATAAGAAGACCCACCATGCAATGAATGGTCCTTTGAATTCTTTCATTTACTATGCAAAACAAAGGCTTAAAATCTGCTAAGAGCATCGAGACTTTGGTAGGTACATTGTATTATAATTCTGCTATTAACTTACATTATGGATTGTTGTAATTATTTGTCAATATGTATGTTTATTATTGAAATGTAAAGAGTAGGAGCCCAACTGTATTTGTCTTATTATTTCTGCGGTTGAGTTTATGTTATATATATTTTCATATACTTTTCCCTTGTGCTAAGGATTTGGAGCAAGTAATATTTTATTTTCTAAATTGATCATTTTATAATGTAATGCGTGGCTGAGTCATTTTTTGCCATTATTATTGATCATTTGAATTGCAAAATGACAATAAAAATACATGGAATGAAAAAGTCAAAGATATAGACTCTAAAAATTCTTGTAACTGGACTCTTTATCATTTATGAATGAATTTGATAGCTTTTATATTTTTTATTTTTTCATTGGTTTTTTATTTGTGTGGTTTTCAGTCATCTGTTATTAACATTTTTCCTCAATTATATTGGTAATGATCACAAGGCAAGGGAATACACCTACCAACAACTGCTTAACCTTTGTACAGAAAAGGGATTTGTTGAAAAGGCTTCAGAAACTTTCAAGAAAATGCAATTGGCAGCTCTACAACCAGACTCTGCAACCTTTGTCAGCATCCTCCTTGACTGTGTCAAAATGGGAGCTTTTGAACGGGGTATGGACATCCACCAAAACATAATGGAAACAACATAGACAACGCCTGTGAACTGTTTGACAAAATGCCTCAAAATAATTTGATCTCATGGAATGCCATCATTGCTGGGTGTACACAAAAGGGATTTGTTAAAAAGGCTTGAGAAACTTTCAAAAAATTGCAATTGGCAAGTGTATAGCCAGACTGTGCAACCTTAACCAACATCCTCCTTGCCTGTGCCAAAATGGGAGCTTTAGATGAAAGAATGTGGGACAAGATACTTCATGGCCACATACCTGATTTTCAGACTTCATCTTTTCTAGAAATTAAGTAAAAAAAATATTTCTACTTTATAGCTATAAATCAGTTTTCCCATTTTTAAATAAACAAAATTAACACAAAATTCACTATATTGTCTTCGGCGCACCCATTGCACCCCAAGGTGCGATTGCTAGTTTATTATATTTAACCGATTGGCTACATATTGTGGGCATAGCCCACTGGAATTGTCACGCCAGATAATTTCACCAGAAAATCATGCCGGATAATTTGCGGATCTACTTTCCTTTACTGTGAATAGATTGAAGGGGCAACTGAGGGAGAGGTTTCGGCTCATCTCATTTTAAAAATATTCTGCCCTGGGAGTGGCTTTGAGGCCCGATTTACCATAGAGATGTAGAATTACTGCAGGCCTCTCATAAGAAATACATCTCACAGGTGGTCCTTTTTCTTTTCTCCAACCACATAATAGATTTCTTCTAGAAACCATTTGAATTGGGTATATGTATACTTGAACCGGTTTTGATGCATTTTATTTTTAAATTTTTTTGCTGTGTTAGGGTTTTGTAAGTTCTTCCTGCAAACTCTAGCCATTTTTTCTCATTGGCATTGTCGACAGTATTACATAATTTATCAAGGAACATGGTATGAGAGACTGAAAACCTTTCTTGCAAATTGCCTTTCATCTAAATGGGTTTATGATAGCCATTGGAATGTTGTTTAATGTATATGTTCGAATATATTGATTCCATGTATTGCATATAATAGGAGTTGTAATTCATATTGCATTTACAATCAAAATTATCCCTATGCTAATTATATATAGCTAGAGAGTATATTCATTAACCTAACACTCCAGGATCATCTTCATCTTCAGAGATTAGATCCATGTAATATATAATTAGCTAATATTTCCAGGAGTATATCCAAGTAAACTACCATGTAGCAAAATATCAAATCCAATGGTTAAGCACCTAGAAGATCAAAGATTTTTATCTATCTCTATGCCCTGATTTCAGTGTCAACAACCAAATTATATTATGACCAAAGCGGAAAAATCTGTTGCAATCTTAGACCATGGATTTCCCCAAACGGCTATTGACAGTCCTTCATGAGAATATTTGTGGATACTGTCAATTAAGAGGGATTTCTGTGTGAGCATTTTGGAGTGTTTGCATATGCAGATTATTATAAAAATCTAGAGAGTGATGATTTCATAATAACAAAGAGGCTATATTTTCAATAAGGCTGAAATGAATTTGGTTGACCTGGTTGGATCAATAAATGCAGGCGCACAATCCAACACGCAGTGTATTGAAGTACATAATTTTCCCTGTTCAACAGGAAATGGACCCCAAAGACGTTGAGGCCTTGCAGATTGGGTATATTGTTTTCATAAGTTGGTCACAGTCTTTTTAAAGTTTTCCGGATACCCATAATAAAGAATTGATTTCAGACCATAAAACAACACTTTTTAAGATGGGTTTCTGTAATCGGCGGGAAGATCTCCTAGATGAAATTCCAGATTAAGATATAAACTTACATAGTTATAACATTTGTGTGGCTTTTGGAAGGTGCTACAGTAGAGTTTTCTCTGGGCTGGAGTGTCCTTAGATGTTCGAAGTAGTTGCTCTTATGGAAGGTGACAAATCAATAGGACATAAATCTCCTTCAAAATATCTCATGCAACTTCCTTGCAGCATTCTCACAGAGTCAGGAGGATGACTTTAAGTTTAGCTGCTGCTGCTGCTCAGTAAGGAGTTTGCTCTGATAGTCACACATCACTACAGAAGTAGATAGATGACATCTATATTTTCTTAAAAACTGCAAACAATTAACTTTGCTTCCCTGTATGTCACACACCTAAAGTCTCATTGCTCTAATTGAAAAACTCATTGGATCAGATGAATGTTGTTTTTGAATGATGAGTTGGCAGCAACTATAGTTGAGAAAAAGAGACATCAAATTAGTGAATAATCTAAAAAATAATGAGATGATACATCAGAACAAGTGGATTCAGAACAAGGCAACTTAGAATATATGACTATTGTTGAAGTTGATTGGATTGTAAGTGGTGCTGAAATTGCAGAAGTACATCAACCACAATAATTTCTTCCTCTATCCCTATAATTAGCAGGTATGCAGCTGTAGAACATGATAGCAAGTGATGAGCTTAGTATGAAGCCAGTCTGACCAATAACTCCCCTGACAATAAACAGTGTTTATGCATACCCAATAGTACAGTAAACTAAAAAAACAAAGCATACAGCAGCAACAGTCCTCTGTTTCCCTTCCTGCAGTATTACATTTATGGGCCCTGCAAAAACCCAGAAATTTCTATATGAAAATGTATGTTACGAATACTTCAAATGCCAATTCAGATAGAAATGACTTATTTATGTTCTTAACTAAAGAATTCTGCTGAATTCATGAAGCTGTGGGCTCTGCATTACCTACAGTTAATATTTGCACAACCTACCAACCCTGATGTAATGCCAATTATCCCTGCATTCATTCGTGACGACCTGATGTAATGCCAATTATCCCTCTATTCTTTTTTTATTAGCCTTTACTCCAAGTTGCTCACATTAAGTTTTGTTATTTTCCTCTTATTTGATCTGCCAACGGTTACATGTTGCTTCTGTTATTTTCATTGTTACATGTTGCTGCTGTTATTTTCTGCCATGCAAACATTTGGTGGGCCACAAAGGAAATCCCACATCCAAGTCCTTCACACATTTTGCATGAAATATGTTGCGGTGGCAGCATTCCACATGACATTTTAGGTGTTTGTTACATTTGTAAGTTTACAATTAATCAAACTTTGTTACAAGTATTAGATGCGATTATGGTCCACCAGTTATACAATCATGGCCTCAAAATGTATTCTCTAATTGTAATCAAAGGACTTTTGCTCTTCATTCAAGTAAATAATCTCAAAGTGAAACACAACCAAGTGGTTTATTGGACTGGACACCTACATGACTAAGAATAGCAGCAAACTATTGTGGTTGAAGCCACATGATTTTTTAGAAATCAAAATATGAGGAAGAAGACCCCTCACTGCATTGCCTAGGAGTGTTGAAGAGCTTTAGGTTCTCAGTTTCTTCAGTTTTCCTTATCTTAATAGATGGATTTGCTATTTAAATTACCCGAGTAATATTCTCCTATTTGGCTTGAAATGCTTAAATAGTATTCATTAGCTTTACCTCGATTATGTGAAATAAACAATTGCATTATCTTAACCTGTTATTGTTTGTTGCATTACATGTTAACATGCATGCCAATGTATTTATGCCTCCTTTTCCCTGAGAATCTAGGAAATTTGTAACAATGTTGTGCGATAGGAACAATCAGTCACTGCTTGCGTAAATGATCCTACTGTGCTGCCTTCTGCCTCTGCAAAATGCAATGTACATCTCCCAACTTTGTTGGGTTTTCTATTTTGTCAAAATTTATGACTGTGGGAGATACCTGAAAGTTCTGCCCTTAAATTTCTACCATATATTTCCAATGTCTTTGAAGGCATTTAAAGACATTATTTTGATGGTATGAAGGAAGTTGACTTATAATGCATTAAACAGAGATGATGGTCAGAGTTGATTTCTATTAGTATTTGATAGTAAATTTGAATTCATCAACTCTTTATCATTTCCCAAATTCTTAATTCCGAGCAATTCTGTAATTGTGGAATTGTTTTGTGAACACAATTTTCTGGTCTAATGTATGGATTCACATGCTACTGCAGATGCACTATTTGGTTAGACTGGAATTTTTCTAAACAAAGATAAGTTGTTGTAAAACCTTTTTTTAGGAGTACTAATGATATTCTGGTGTAATGTATGGATTATGGATTCATCCTGCTGCAGATGCACTATTGGGTTAGATTGGAATTTTTTTTATGGATTCATCCTACTGCAGATGCACTATTGGGTTAGTTGTAGTACCTATTGTAAAATCTATTTTTGTAGTACCAATGAAATAGTACAGTTTCACCACTTATGACTTTGTGAATTCTGAAAATCCAATATTCGTTTGAGTCCCCTTTCTAAGTGGGCTATATTTTATACGGTTCTTTTTTGGGTAGATATGGTTATGAATATGAATATTTTTTGGTAGTAGTTTTTTTTTTTTGGTAAATAAGAGGCCAAGGCCAAAATAAATTATAAATCAAGATTAATACATCTGGAAACATATAATATGCAGTTTATATGTATCATTCAAATGCTGCACTTAAACATAGTTTCTGAGCATTCTTTCCATAAAGCCCTAAATCTATTTTTAGCATAAAGATATTAAACAGTCTGTAAAAAAACAACCAAAAACATAAACCCTCCACCATTTACTTCTTCTGCCTAGCAGACTTCGAGCGACGAGCATCTCAAAGGGATTTAAGAATAACTGCAATTTCCATCACTTTCTAACAACCAATTTTCTTCGAAGCCTTCCACTGCTAACTTAGATAACTCATCAGCCTCCTTGTTTGCCTCCCTATAGGTATGGTTGATGGTGTAGCAGTCAAAATAATCTAAGATTGACATTATTCTGTCCAAAAGAGCTTTTAATCTCCAGTTTGGAGTCATTGTTGATCTTACTGCATTGACCGTTATGGCTGAGTCTCCTTCAATCTCAAGATTCATAACTTTCCTCTTTTTACATTCAATTAGTCTGAGATATAATGCATTGAATTTTTCAATGTTATTAGTATCTTTTGAAAGAGGAATTGATAACTTACCAATGGTGGACCCCTTGTGATCTCTGATTATGCAACCTGCTCCCGAAGGGCTAGGATTTCCTTTGGAAGCCCCATCAAAATTTAATTTCAGCCAACCTTCCTGTGGCAGAAACCAAATTGCCTGTTTTCTCTTAATAGAGGAAATATCATAATTTCCTAAGAAAGGGGGAATTTTGAGACCTGACCAATTGAATCTCATTCTACCATCCCATTCTGTAAAGATCCCCTTAGTGTTAAATTTCAAGACCAACTTACTATTTATGTTCTCCACTATGGAACTTTCTACCAAATTAAGCATCGATTCTACAGAACGAGCTTTTTATCAAAAGTTCTTATGTTTCTTTCTTTCCAAATTTCCCATACCAAGACTGAAGGGTTGATTTCCCAAAGGCAACTCAGAAGACCATCTTGAGGTCTAATTGGCCAACCCTGAAATAAGGATATAATGTCATTTGGGAGGGTTGTAATCTAACCCAGCTTCGCACAAAGCCATCTCCAACATTTCGTTGAGAAAGGACAGGTTAAAAGAAGATGATCAATGTTTTCCTCTTGAGCTTTGCATAATGTGCATCTTGAAGGGCCTTCAAAGCCCATGTTCCTAAACCATTCAGTTGTTAAGATTTTCTTTCTTGATGCTAACCAGCAAAATACTCTTGCCTTTGGTATAATTTTGCTGCTCCAAAAAAGCTTAGAAGATATCCCCATATCCCTATTCTCATCTTGACTTGCTAATAATTTATATCCTTCTTTAGCATTATATTGACCATGATTGGAGGTTGCCCATATTAATACATCTTTTCCTCTTCTAAAAGCTAGATACCTGTTCTTAATAGCTTCCATTAGCTGAAGAGCCTCATTGTGAGGAATAGGAAGGCCATCCAAGCTTTTCCATTCCCAGCCTAGGACTGGGTCACCATAAGGGAAGAAAGCATAATCTCTGACTTTGTCTCCCTAGCTTTGTTTAAGAAAGGACTTAGTATTTTCTAATGATATAATGCTGTCTAAACTTGGATAACCCCCCCAAGAATCTTCCCAGAAAAGGCAAGACTGACCATCATGGATGTCCCAAGATAAATAATCAGCAACTAAAGCCTTACTCTTGAGTATAAAATTCCAGATTTTTGAACCTTTCGGAGGATTGTTGATTCTAATGATATCACTTGAAACAGATCCATTGAAATACTTGGCTTGCATAAGTTTAACCCATCTCAATTGTGGGTCTTTTATCATCCTCCATACAAGTTTGGCTCCCAGGGCCTGGTTTTGCTCGACTTGGCTTCTAAGGCCCATGCCTCCTAGAGATTTTGGCTTACATATCCTATCCCAGGCTATAAGAGCAATTTTGTTTTTTTCCCCTGTGCTCTGCCAAAAGAAGTTTCTCATTTTTTGAACTAAGAAGGCATTCATACCTGCTGACAAGGCTAAGTAAGATAGAAGATAAATAGGTAATGCTGATATCACTGCTTGGAGCATAACCAATCTACCCGCCCATGACAGCCATTTCCCTTTCCAAGAGTTCAAACTTTGCTCTATTTTAGATTTCAATGGATCCCATAGCTTAGAGTTCCTCAGACCTTTATCTAAGGGAATGCCAAGATAGAGGAAAGGAAGTGAACCTTTCCTAAAATTCAATATATTCAGAATCTGGATTTCTTTTGTAGGGGGCGTTGAGAAAAAAAAACTTCTGACTTGTTTTTATTAATTGCCTGACCTGATGCTTTCTCATAAATGGAAAGGATCTCTTGAAAGTGACTCGCTTCTTTCCTTTTTGCTGCTCCCATCAATAGTGTATCGCAGCAAATTGCTGATGTGAGGAAGTAATGCCTCTAGTTACTTTAATGCCTTCAATCCAGCACATGTTATGATTTGCCTTAATAACTCTGCTCAGGGCTTCCGCCAAAATGATGTAAAGGAAGGGAGACAATGGATCCCCTTGTCTTAGTCCTTTGGATGAGCTGAAGTAGCCTACCAGGATGCAATTGACCAGTATTGAAAATCTTGGAGTTGAAATGCATTCAAAGATCCAATTTATCCATTGTCTACTAAACCAAAAGCCTGCAACATTTTGCATAAGAACCTCCAATCTACATTGTCATAAGCTTTTGAGAAATCTAACTTAATCAACATGCTTGATTCTTGGGTATTTTGTATGGTATGAATCACCTCTTGAGTAATGATTACGCCATCAAGAATCAATCTGCCTGGAACAAAACCAGTCTGCTCCTCCAAAATAATGTTATTTAGCAAAGGCTTAAGCCTATTAGCCATGACTTTGGACATGATCTTATAAATGGTATTGCAGAGTGAAATTGGTCTAAAGTCCTCTAATTTGACAACCTTCTCCTTCTTTGGAGTTAGGGCAATGAATGTGTTATTGATTTCTTTGAGGATTTTCCCTGATCTTTTGGACGCCTCTAATGCTTCTACAAGATCATTCCCTATAATATCCCAACATTTTTGAAAGAAACCTGTAGGGAAGCCGTCTGGGCCTGGTGCTTTTTGAGAGGGAAGCTGCAAAAGAGCTTGTTTAACTTCCTCCACAGTAAGACTCTCATTCAAAGCTCTATTCTGGTCAACGGAGATAAGCTTTGGGATAAAAGACAACAATTTAGATTGTTCTATTCGATTTGAACCCTCTACATTATTGAGCAGATTTCCATAATACTTAACTATATTCTCCTTGATAGAGATTGGGTCTTCAATAGAATTGTTTCCTTCCAGTTCAAGCCTGGTGATTCTATTGATAGATCTTCTTTGTTTTGTGACATTATGAAAAATTTTGTGTTTTTGTGTGATGTCCCCATCACAAAGGGGCATATGAGATAAGTATATGCTTAATATATTTATATTTTTAGATATACAATAACATGTTAGTAATATGCACATTAGATAGAATACTCATTTAGAAGAAGGCAATTTAAAATATCATTATAATTATAATTATAATTATCATTGATAACATTACAATTCTAATAGTTAGAGATGAATATAATATTATTATTATAATAATATATATAAGTCAATTAATCAAATAATAATATATTGGTAAATTATTGTTATTATATTCTAAATATTAGAATACAAATAACTTAAAAATAAAAATAAATAAAATAATTACAATTAAAAGACAAACTGAAATATTATTACTCTAATTATAATTGTTAAGTATCATTTTCAAAATAGAAATAAATAATATAAAAATAAATATCCTCACAAATTAAAAATATAATGGGTAAATAAACAAAAGCAGCCATTCATTAAGAAATAAACATAACTAATCCAAAGTGAAGCAATGCCTATGAAAAGGTATGGATGCTAGTTAAAGAATATGACCTTTCCTAAGAAATCGCAACCCTCTCCAAGTGGGGGATATAAAATCAGATTCTATGGAAAGAAGGAAGGCATCAAGGGATGAAGCATTGGAATTACAAGGGGAAGCATTTTAGGAAAAGAATTCACCAGCAGAGTGTATACGTTGCAGATATAAATCTGAAAATAAAGATAAATAAAATAAATGGGAAGTATCTATCATGGTTGGTATATTTGTCATTCTTGCCTTCCAATAGTAAATAAGTATATAAATAGATAGTATATAATTCCATTTTTATGAAGATAACGTGCAATAAGTAAATATAAAAGCAATAAGTATATAGTTACAGATGATATTAAAATAGAAACACAATAAGTAACGAATATGTAAATATAGATAGTGTGTTATTATTTATGGTGAGTAAATGTAAGGCAAGGCCATAGATAGTATGATTATAATATCTTTTATTGTTATGGATAAAGCAATAATAGGATCCATCGACAATTAAATAATGGGTTATATAAAATGCTATTACAATATCTTTAATGTTATTTATGAGGTATAGTTGTTGATAGTAAGTTTCTTATTAACAAGGTTTATATAGGTAACATTTTAGTGTTACCGTTCATGGATATTTAATTGTAGTACTATATATATATAAGTATATGTATATGTATGTATGGGTAGATGTGTGAATTAGATATATACAATAATTATGTTTGCAGCAATTATCAAGCATTATGAGAAACTATGATAATTTAAAATTGGTATAGATGATAGATTTCTTAAATGATTGATTTAGACTACAGTATCTTCTAAGTGTGAAGACCAGATTGATTGGGAATGAAGGACTTCAATCAAGATTTCAATTAGTTGAAAAGTACTTGCTAACTCATTTATCAATTGGAACTTAAAGATTTCAAGGAAATTTAGGGCGTTCCCAAGCAGGGACATTACATTTTGTCTCCAGCTTGTAACCAGGCCTCTCTTGATTTATGTTTCCAAAAGATTTCTTCTTTGGCCAATATATCCTCATATTCTGCTAGGAGTTCCTTTTCACTTAAGAATTCAATTTGAGACATCTCATCTTTGATCACCTTTTCATTAAGCTCATTCAGTTGATCTTCTAATGTCTTCTTGGACTGAAAGATATCTTTAAAATGATTTGCATTCCAATCTAACAGTCTTCTCTTAATGATTTTCAATTTGGAGATGAAGCAGTAAAGTTTGGAACCTACAAATTCACTCTCCTTCCACCATTTATCTATAAGCACCAAAAAATTGGGATCTTTGAACCACATATACTCAAACCTGAAAGGGGGTTTAATAGGTTTGTTTTCCCCTAGAATCTACAACATTATTGGAAAGTGATTTGATCCTGAACATGGCATAGCCTTATAATCGAAGGTGAAAGGAAAGGAAGAGAGATCCCTTGCCCAAAAAAACCTATCTAATTTCTCTACTATATTGCTGAAACGAAGTCTCCTGTTGTTCCAAGTGAATATGTTATCCCCTTATTCTATTTCCATAAGATCATTCCTTTCCACCCAAGCATTGAATTCCATTTGTGATCTGCTTGGCCTATTTAACCCACCTCTTTTATCCTTTTTGTTGTGAATTGCATTAAAATCTCCCCCAATTACTATGTTTTGATGAGAAAAAGAGGATAATATTGAGTCTAATTCTGTCCAAAAGTCTTTTTTGGCAGCAGCGGCTACTAGACCATAAACATTAATAAGGATAAAGGATAGGTTTGTTAGAAAGCTCTTAATTATGCCTGCAATCCAATTCTTTCCTTCTGCAAGCTTCTCAAAGCTTAAGATAGCAGGTTTCCATAGAATAGCCAGACCTCCTGAAGCACCCTCTGATTGAACTGCTTCCACCTTACAGCCACTGTATTGACCTTTCAAACATTCTCCAAAGGTGGTCATTTCCTTTATGCTAAGTTTGGTTTCCTGAAGCATGATAACTTCTAAGTTGGTCAACAGGAGCCTTCTTTTGACCAAACTCCTCTTGTTAGGGGCATGGAGGCCCCTAACATTCCACGAAAAGATTTTCATGACTCTTCAGGAAGGAAGTTTCCCTTCCTTACTTTCATAATATCAGTGATTTTAAGTTGCCCCTCTGAATCACCCTCTCTGCTTCTTTGTTCTTTTAATGATCTCCTTCCCCTCTTTGCTGAGTCCAAACCAAAATCTAGTTTTGAATTGGGGATTGAATACTGCTTGATACCCAATTTTTTCTTCTCTTTCACTTCTGAAAAAAGTACTGCTAACGGAGTATCCAATATTTGACTATCCAAAACATCTTCATCCATATAGTCTCTTAATAAGGAATGCATGTTTTTATTGATTTTCATAGGATCTAGGGAGAACATCAGATTTTGATATGTATCCTCTGAGTTCAATATACATGTTCTGAAGTTGATGCCGTCAGCCACATGATCAAAAAAACCATCTTTCTGGGGGCTGACCTTAGGGGTTTCCACTAGTTGCTGGTTTTCTACTGCTGTTGTTTCTTCATAACTGACTTTGTCCAGCTGGAAACTTTGATTTTGCAACTGCTTGGATTTTCTTTTAGTAGTAAAGTCACCAACATTCTCTCCATTGATATTTTCCAAATCCTTTGAGATATCTTCCTTCAAGACCTCTGTATCTTTTAAAAGATCTGTAAGAGCTTGCTCTTCTGACACCAAGTGCTCATAAGGGTTAACCAATTGTTTTTCCCATGAGACCTTGGACCGTTTCCTTTTCCTGGTCAAAGCTCTAAATTTTTTTTTGCCCGCTGAGCTCCTTCCAGAGAGGAAACATTTCTTCTTTCCATAGGTCTTTATTTTTTTCCCCAAAGAGGGAGCTTTCTTTCTGTTAAAGGGTTGAGATTTGGGTTCAGATTTATCTTTTATCTCCTGATGCTCTTTCAGGGGAGACTCCTTTCGTTCACCAACTCTAGCTTGATTGATATCTTCTGAAAATTCTAAATGCTTCTCCTGCTCTTGAGAAGAAGGGCCAATTAACCGCGATGTTGAACATCCGGGACCCATCAACTCTCTTAAGAGACAAGGCCCAGGAGATCTGTCTATTAGTCTTGTTACTTTCTGTTTCCATTTCCCTACATCCGATACAATTTCTAGTTCTCCATAAAAACCCAACTCCAAATCCATTTCCACATAAATGTTTGCTACATCCCTTGTTTTCCCATTGAGGAAGTCTTCTTCAATCCCCAGGAAGGATCCTAAAGCATCCCCAATCTTGATAATGGCTTCTGCGCACCAAAGCTCAGCTGGGAGCCCCACTAGACTAAGCCACATTGGGGATTTTTTGATTCTATAGCTATTAGGATCGAAACATGGTGTCTAGTTTATCATGTGAAAACTAGACCCTTTGAAGAAGATTGGGTTTCCATAAAGAATGTCGTGTTTAAGGTTTAGATCTATACATTCTATTAATAGGAAATCATTTTGCAAAGGGCGTACACTGACCATACCTGGATATTTCTGAAACCACCAATCTTTGATCTCCTGCTGGCTACCTCCTTTACCACACCACTTTGCTAAGAGAGCTCTTTCTCTCAACCTTTCTATTGCTGGGTTCACAGAGTCCGACGGCATCACAAAGAGTTTGCTGCCTGGGCTTTTCTTTCTCCAAAAGTTTTCTCCTAACCGAGCCCTATTCTTATTTTCATTCTGAATATAATTTCCACTCCAGGTCGTATTTTTGACTTCAGGAGCTTCATTGATAAGGTTAGAGTGTTTCCCGAAGCTCTTTGCTAATTCTGCCCTTGTATTATTGGGGCGTTGATTAGCAGCCAAGTTCCATGGCCTCCATTGATTTCTAGAAACTTTCGTGCCTGGACGTCGATGGGCTTTCTCTGATACTTCATATATTTTGCTACCAAAATTCCCGAAAGAAGGATTTCTTTGATTAAAAGGGTGAGTCCCTTTCTTAGCTAGAGGGATTCTCTTAGCACCTGTTGCTAGCAGAGGGGGAATCTTGCTCGAGACCTTTGCCCTAATTGGGGAATCCCCGTGGTTGCGAAATGGCATAGGATTTCGCAGGGGTTGAGGAAAATTTCCCGGCCACAGAGCTCTGGGCCTTGGGTTTGCGAGGAGATCCGGTCTGCTGTGGAGTTTCCACCGGTTAGGCCAAGAAACGCTAGGAAAAGAAACAGGCTCTCTGGGAATAAACCGATGGAGTCCGCTTCTACCATGCCTGAAATTCAACCGTTGATATCCGCTGCTTGTATACATGTTTACCATTCCCAGCCTGCTTTTTGGTAGTAGTTTTAAATACCAAAATGAGAAGTTACAATTTGATGATTGATCGCAGTATCTTTCCAACTCTCAACATAATGTCTTCTACCTTGGTTCTAGGGTCCAGATTCCATTTATGACGTCTAAGTTTTATAATTAAGTGATTTTGCATTCAAGATTTATGATACTTATGATTTTTCAAAAGCTGCCAAGCATAGTATCACTATAAATGAAAATTTTTCTCACAGCAGTGAAATGCCAGCTTTATGCCCGCTTTGCTGACTGCACTATACATAA
>VDFB02143542.1:0-25696 GCA_007258455.2 Sequoia sempervirens | reverse complement strand
AAAAATTATTTTAAACTATTGTTTAATAAATTAACATTATAATTTAGTTGCTGATAAAATGTTGAAAAACAAAGTTACATGAGACGTCTAACTTTTTATAGTAAGTTTCATTTTTTTCTTTCAATTTTTTTTTGTGTATTTATAACTTGAAAATTTAGTGCATGGATATTTTTTTCAATTTTAATAAATATATACTTTTTAAATAAATATTAAAAAGTGTGTGTATTAAAAAATATATATTTCCATTTGACATCAACTTTCATATTAAATATTTATCTAAAATAGAAAAAATATTATACTATCTTGATATAGATTCTTTTATCTAGTGCACCATATTGTTTTCAAAAATTTTAATAAGTTTTAGTATTTTTTCATGGCATGGTAATCAACCTAATATTTTGCACTAATAACCTACTTTTAATCAAAATAAAAATAAAACATAAATAATAATTAAATTATTAAAGTGAATATATTTTTGAAAACTACACTTAAAAAATGTTATTTACATGAGTAAGATTTATTGAAACTTCAAGTATTTCAAATAATTTTTTTTTTTTGGTAAATTGGCCTCAAAGTGGTGCTCCATATATTTTTAAACAACAATTTTAGTTGAAAAAGTTGTGGAAGTATCTTAGCTAGAATGAATCTTACTAGATCATATGCTTGACCAAAATTGATTTTTAGTTAGAAATACTTAAATTTAGTTGTGTTGATAAGTTGGCCAAAAGTGTGACATAGCTTTGTACTTTTACTCCATTTCTCAATCATGTGAGAAACATGAGCCTAAATTTTATGATCCTCTTATCTATATCACCTATTATATCAATCCAAACTTGAGCATGATTTTTCACACTTTTACACATAGGTTTAATTAAATTACCACTTATACTTGAGTGAGAAACCAATAAACAAAAGGATATCAATGGACCTTATTGTAAATATCATAGAATATTTGCACACCATACTGATGATTGCCATGCTTTAAAGAAAGTATTGAAACAATTTGATCCTTTTAAAAATCAATATGATCATATAATCAGCTAAAAAATTGTTTATTTTGCTCCTTGCCATGTGGTAGTTCTATCACAACATATTCACTATTATGCATGGGAGTATAAATTTTTTTTTATGCAATCATATTTTATTTTGCAAGGAGGAACATATCATCATCTATTTTGGCTCATCTTTGTCCTATACTTGGGGGGCAAGGGGTTACAATGCCACGTGTCCTCACATAAACCATGTCTCATATAACCTAATTATGCTTAATAATGTGTAGGAAAAATAAATATTAAAAAACCTACACTAACATGAATATTGCATATATTGCTTGTAGATCTCTTGTGTGGAAGTTGTCTTTGTTCATTGTTTGATCCTATGACTCATGGTTTTGTGGGTTTTTCACAATTCTAACATGGTATTAGAGAAAATGAAAATGGAAGGTCACCTCCAAAAATAGGAATGTAAGAATGTCCATATGGTAAATGCTCCAACTAACTAAAATGCATGTGTAGACACCTAAATTTGACCACCCTCATATGGTCAAATTCACCCTTGCATTCTTCCATCCCGTGTCCCTAAGCAATGTTAATTAAATAGTTCACTATTTGGTTAATATTTTTCCTAGTCCTAAATTTCTCCTAAGGTGTTTTAATTAACCAATTAAATACGTTACCCTATTCCTCTCTAAATGAAATAAATAGCCTAATTTATTTAATTTACTCACTTTTCCTACATTAATTAAAATCAATTTTTAATTCATTTACTTTCTCTCTCATTGTCCCATCATCCTACATTTCCCTAATCCTGATTAGTATACTTAATCCCCAGTTAGGATGTGCACATTCCTAATCATAACTAGGGTTACAACCTTCATATCTTGCAACTTGTCCTTAATTCATCATTAATCCCCCTAATCATTTGCACAACTTCTAATCAAAGGTTAATTAACACCTTGTATAAGCATGAATTTACACCCTAGGTACAATTCCCATTTTTGTCCCTTATATACTTTAGAGAACCAAATTTGAAGGCTTAAATCTAATTAAGCCTACTATTGGTGGTCCACCTGGCATCCATTTTGTGTGTTGATGGAGGCATTTATGTCGGGGAAACCCGCGCAACACGCAGACATCTGTACGGCATGCTTACATCCCTGGCAGATTCCTACAACTGATCCAATAGAGGCGTTACTCTTCCCATTGGAAACAAAGTTGTAACGCCTCCTTCGACCAACTGACCCAAATATGGCTGTTTTCTTCCTCATTCCTTCATATTCACTCTTCCAATTTGCATTCCAACTCTTCACAACTCCACTTCAACTCTTGAACACACTAAGCTCTCATACTCTCACTTTCACAAGCTCACTTTCACTCATCTCAAGCATTCCAAGTATTCCATTCCAGCAACATCACACTCAATCAACTTGGTAGAGCACGTTTGGGACCACGCCATTCCTAGCAGAGGCTTTAGTTCCTCTCATTTCTCCTCCAAGTAGCCTTGAGTGCTCTTGGTGGAGGTGGTAAGCTTCCCTCTCCTCTCTATCATTTGGTGAGTAGCATAGTATTGCATTGTAGTGTTTGTGTTTTGATTACATTGCTTCTTTATCACTCTCCTTTGGCTATCCATGGTGGTGGAAAAACCTAAATGGGGGTCTGATTGAGGCAAGCCCCTATATAGCGCCCCAACATTTTCTCTCTTGCTATGTGTATGTGTGCGAGCTTTTGGAGAATCAATTGGTGAACGAGTTCATTGGTGAGATTCTCCTCATCTTTATCACTATTGCTTATTTAATTTATAATATTAGAGATTATTTAATTTACTCAGTCCTATCATTTTGTCCCTTTAGTTAGCTTGCTGGGTCGTTAGCTAGTTTTTAGTGACTTAACCTCATCTTTGTCAACACCTCAAGCTAAAATGGACATCTGATTTGGCACCCAGGCACTGCTGACTCACATCACCCACTTCTTAGCTGAGGTGTGCTAGGGAAGCCTCTCGTGATCTTGACTCCTTTAGACCTATAGTGGTCTTGCACGTACTGGTCCCTCTCCTCTCTTACATTTTGGTGAACCTAACATGAACCATTTTGATTCCATTCTTGCAATATTGACAATCCCTTTCCTCGTACTCTAGGAGTGTTGTAGGTGTGAGTGTTGTAAGGTTGTCACCTTGCAACCCGGTCTGCAACCCCTAGGTGGCATAGTTGGAAGGTTCCAAAGGTATTGCACAACGAAACCTTAATAGGGTCACCATCTTATAACCTTTGGGGATTTTGTGAAGGTATTGTTTATTTTGTAATGAATTCCTTTCTACATCAACCCATCTCCTCTGCACAACCCGTGGATAGTAGTGTTGGCATAACCTTTACCTCATAGGACTTGCTGATGGGTTTTAACAGGGAACCTTCTCCTCTTTACATTCCTGCACGGATCAATGGGAACATTGTAGTAGGTGTTCTCATTGACCCGACATCATAATTGAATAGAATAATAGAGGAGATTATGCTAATTAAATTTTTGCATAAGGATGGATATGATGCCCCTGTGAGTTTCATCCACACGTATGACGGGCTTTCCGTACCCCCCTTGGGTAGCATTGTTCTATCAGTCCTAGTCGGGCCTAAGTCTATAAACCTTTTGTTTCATATCATCCCTAGATCCAAACTCTTCTGTGTAAATTTGGGTATCCCTTAGTTAGTAGCAATGAATGTGGTCCCCTCTGTTGTGCATAAAGTTTAAAATTTATCCACGAAGGTTCCGTGCACATGATCCACGACACCTGTTGTCGACTACTGGTTGCATGTGGTAGCTACTCCTTGGATCACCCATGGCCTACGCTTGTGGGTCCCCTTCCACCTAGGACAGATCTTTTGCATGAAATGTATCAAAACTATAAGAAAGGACGTTTGAGGCTGAAGGTGAGGTATCCTCCCTCACCCTATGTTATTTCACATAGGGCCTATTTGAAGGCTAACAAGAATTTCATTAAGGCTAGAAAGAAAAAGAAAGAGAAGCATTCTTGTGACCCTCCTTCCTCTTCTGTTTCCTAGTTGGACACTTCCTCTCGCTCGACTATGGTACCGTCAGGATCCAATCCTTGTTTATAGGAGAACCCTTTGGTGCCCACTTGGTGAAAGCCTAAGCATCTCGCATTTGATCTCCTCGTTATGCTTACAGAGCCTAGACCCATTTGGTATGAGAGGAAGAAAATCCTTCGGGGAGAGTCCTCGTTGTCTCAACCGTCGTGGCCTCCTACTACTCCTGCTCCTAAGATAGTGAGTGAGAAGGGGCTCACTCCCAAGACTCTTGAGTCGACTCCTCCTGTCGCTCTTCAACCTGCTCCCCCTACTCCTGTATAGGAACTCATTCCTCCACCTGAAACGGTCATAGTGGATGTTCCTATGGTCTAGAAGGAACCTCCCATCCCTTCGCAAGCTCTAGCTTCCAATTCCAAGAGCTGTAGAGACTATCTTGTGTGTGAACGTAAGCACCGGAAAAAGGATCTCCTAGCCGAGCAGTTCGCATCACAACAGAAGGAGGAAGGAATGACTGCTCCTATTTCAAGACCTCCTGCAGTGTCTCCTTCCCCCCTTCCTACTGTTTCTCTTTAGTTTGATCCACTCCTGGATTTTGTTGCAAGAAAAAATACACCTAACCCTAAATAGGTATAGGTGTTTATCATTCAGTAGAGTCACCTTTGCTGATGTTTGTTCTAGATATTTAGCCCTTCCCAAAGCCTGTGGACATGGTTAATACCTTGGTCATGTCCATTTCAATTCTATCTTCCTCTTCCTCTACACCCTTAGCTTCATCTACGGGGAGTTCATCTCCCCCAATGAAGAAGGAGGCAGAGGCTAGTCCTTCTGGAAATAAAGGACATAAGAGGATTCCACCTTCCTTGCAAGGTGGCCCCATGATGACTTGTTTTGTCCTTGTGACATAACCGATTCCAACTTCTCCTGAGTTCATCACCACTCCCGAGTCATTCGATGAGCCTAGTGGTGAACCTTAGGCACAACCTACGCCGTCCATTGAGAATAAGCATGATGTTCCCATGGGATGCATATTTAATTTCGTGGATGGAGTCTTGACCCTATCAGCGATCTTCACGAAATTGCTGACTTTGACTCCATAAGAGCTCGATGGAGAGGGCCTCGAGGGGCCCTCTTCCTTGGCCCTTGTTGCAGGAGGCCTGGATGCCCCTCCTTTTAACATTCTACCCTTGCAGGCTTGTCCTCCTTCCTCTTATGAGGACCTAGATTGGGAAATAGATGACCTCTTAGATGATTAGTTTTAGGAGGAGGTCCCTTTTTTCTTGATCTTGGGTGTGTGTGTCTTGTGATGTGTTCCCCCGTAATTGTGCTATGTGTACATGGATGACCCTTCTCACCTTTTTTGGTGCTTGGATACAGGTGTGGTTTTTGTGTCGTGAACCTTCTTCTATTTGTGCCATCATTCTTCCATGTTTGTGCTTGACTTTCGATAAATTGGGGACGATGCAAAGCGTTGGGGGCATTTAGGCTTCCCTTCCATGTTGACCCAATTTTTTATTTTTACTTTGTTTTCTATGCATTCTTCTTGATTGGGTTGGGGATTGATGATCTTTATCCTTTCATTATAGTTACCTATTATTATATGAGTTTGGATAGATCTAACCCCGCTAAACCAGATCCTCCTATGTCCCTTATTCATGTTTTCCTTCTTTTTCTTTCCCTTTATCTTTCTCTCTTCTTTTGTTGAGTTGTCCCTTCTATGTGTGACAAAGCTCTTCTTTAACACTTCAATTTTTAGAAAATGAATTTGTGGCCAACGAATCTTTTCTTGAAATTCTTCACAATGATTTTTTTCTTATAATTGCATTCTCAACTTAGAACTCTAATAGAATGTGTTTCCTTCATCATGGGTTCATAAAGGAAGGACTTGAAGACCTTCCTCTGAAGTGGGAACTGCTTTGACTTCTCGTCATGTGGGGGCATGGCCTTCCTTTTGAATTCCTTGATGAATTGAACATCTTTCAAAAGGATTCCTTGATGACAAATCATTCTAAGATGAACAATTTCCTTTGAATTGCATGTCCCTTGAGCAGACCCCCTTTCTTCTTTATGGCCGGTTCCCTAGGGACCCTTTCTTTAAAAGCTTTTGTAACGAATGGACCTTTTCACGTCTAGCTTGGGGGCAGCTCGACTAGACTCGTTCCATTCGCTTCTTTGTGTCTAGCTTGGGGGCAACCTGACTAGACCTCACCTTTCAAACAGTGTGTCCCTTGAGTGGACCACTCTCCTTTTGAAGGGTTCTTGAGGGACCCCTTTGAAATTTTTTTGATTTACGTGACTGGTCACTTTTAGACATGTTCTATCTATGAGTAGACATGTTTCTTTAGACATGCTCTATCTATGGGTAGACATGTCACCGCTTTAGACACATTCTATCTATGGGTAGATGTGTCACCACTTTGGACACACTCTATCTATGGGTAGACATGTCGCCACTTTTGACATGTTCTATCTGTGGGTAGACATGTTGCCACTTTAGACATGCTCTATCTATGGGTAGACATGTCGCCACTTCCTCGGGGCTTCCTCAATGCGAGAGATCTTGGGGGTTGCCTCCTTGCAGGTCCGCAGGCCTGTAAGATGCTTTGTTTCAACTTCATAGTTTCGAGTAGCTATGGAGTCCTTCACATCTCCTGCACCTTCAGGTACGCCAAACTAAGTACTAATTCCTCAATGGTTTAGGCATACTTTTCTAACCCTACTCTATTCTTGATCTACTTTACCAAGCACTCATTAGTACTCATGCTCACTAAAGTGGGGGAAAAATGTATAAGCGTGAATTTTCACCCTAGGTGTAATTCCCATTTTTTTCCCTTATACACTTTAGCAAACCAAAGTTGGAGGCTTAAATCTACTTAAGCCCGCTGTTGGCAGTCCACATGGCATCCATTTTCTATGTCGGTGGAGGTGTTTTTGTTGGGGATGCCTGCATGGTATGCAGATGCCTGTGTGGCACACTTATGTCCCTAGTAGATTCCTGCAGCTGAGCCAACAGAGGCATTACTCTTCCCATTGGCAGTGAAGTTGTAATGCCTCCTTTGGCCAACTGACCCGAATATGGTCATTTTCTTCCTCTTTCCTTCATATTCACTCTTCCAATTTGCATTCCAACTCTTCACAACTCCACTTCAATTCTTGAACACACTAAGCTCTCATACTCTCACTTTCACAAGCTCACTTTCACTCACCTCAAGAATTCCAAGCATTCCATTGCAGCAACATCACACTCCATCAACTTGGTAGAGCATGTTTGGGACCACACCATTCGCAACAAAGGCTTGAGTTCCTTTCATTTCTCCTCCAAGCAGCCTTGAGTGCTCTTGTTGGAGGTGGTAAGCTTCCCTCTCCTCTCCTCTATCATTTGGTGAGTAGCATAGTACTACATTGTAGTGTTTGTGTTTTCATTACATTGCTTCTTTATCTCTCTCCTTTGGCTGTCTGTGGTAGTGGAAACACCTAAATGGGGGTCTAACTTAGGTAGGTCCCCATACAACCCCCCAACACTTTCTCTCTTACTATGTGCAGGTGTGCAAGATTTTGGAGAATCAACTGGTGAATGAGTTCATTGGTGAGATTTTCCTCATCTTTATCACTCTTGCTTATTTACTTTATAATATTAGAGATTATTAATTTACTTAGTCTTGTAATTTTGGCCCTTTAGTTAGCTTGTTCGGCCATTAGCTAGTTTTTAGTGACTTAACCTCATCTTTGTCACTGTCTGGCCGTACGAACGACAATGAACTTTAGAGACACCAACACATCACGCTGTCGTCCAAAGCCTGTGCTTCTGTCCTTAGATAGAGTGCCTTCTAAGATGAAGTGTTAAAACTAGAAACCAGCTCGCCTAGCCTCTTTCTACATTTTGGACCTGTTGAGTAGATGAGAGGCCCTGCAATCGTCATTACCCTCACCTTCCATACCCTAAATAATTCACTTAGCTGAGGTAAGTTAGGGTAGCCTCTTGCATCTTGATCCTCCATGACCTGGGGTCTTGCACATGGTGGTCCTCCTCTCTTACACACCTAATCTTTTCCTCTTGCCAATTATGGAAAGGTACTATGATCAACCCTCATAAAGGCTTTCTCCTTTTGGAGAAGCTATCTCCACCCCCAAGAAATTTAAAATTCCTTTTTGTTTCTCCCATGCATCCTATGTGGAATTTTTAAGTCCACTTTATTTCTCCAACACCCTTGGCGGAACAAAATACTAATTTAAAATTCCCTTCCCAATCCCAAATTCAAATCTCCAAACCAAGGTATATTTTAGAAGAATTTAAAATTCTTCTATTGTCACATCCTCCCATGATTTGGCTAGATGAGACAAGACATATCTTTTTCCACTTGGCCTCCACATCACTGTCTGTTGTCCACCTCACCTTCCACATGTCCTCACAAGATGGCTTGTGAGGTCTCAAAGCATTGTAGCCATTGATCTTCTAACCTAGTTGCAATCCTAGCCATCCATTTCTTTAGAGGTCTTTTCCCTAAATATGGTGGATTTTGGATTCATTCAAGAATCACACTTAGCCAAATTTGAGCACTCTTGCATCCTAGCTACCAAACCACCATTTTTGAAGCTATTAAAGCTCTCATATTGCACCCTATCACTCATCCAACTCCATAATTGCATCCATTATTTCATCCACCATTGCATTCACATTGATTTGAGCATCATCTAGAGCCATTTTGTCAAAGGATCACACAAAATCAATATCAAAAGGCCAACCAAAGGAGACAACTCAAACAAGGTAAAATTTGTGTTTTATTGCTCCTTTTGTTTGGGTTAAACTAGGCTAATCTTGAGTGGTTGTTTGTGTTATTTCTTTTGTCCATTTTATCTTGTTTTGCATCTTTAGATTGGGAAAAAAACTTGCACATAGCATGTAACCAACTACTGATGTACATTGCATCGAAAGGTACAGAGGAACAAGAACTAGATGTGTAGATCACTCCAAACTACAAAACCAAGGAAGCATTAGCACCAATAGTAGAAAATCCCCCACAATGCTGAAAAGGAAGATTCATGATAGGAAGACTAAAATTGTGTGAAACCAAGAAGTGCATGTAGGAGAAACAACCTAGAAATAAAAGGGTGTGCAAACTAAGGCACACATCTGTGAGGAAAGAATCACCTAGATTCACTACTATCATGGAAGAGGAACTCACTTGAAAAAGTTGTAATGGAAAACCAAAGGAAAACATCAACCACCCCTTGGCACTTTATATCATAGTGTGAATACAAAAGGAACAATAGGATGTAAAAAATCCCCCAAAAATATACATCGGAATGGCAGTTCATCTCAGTGTGTCTACAAAAGAGAATGTGCATGAAAAAACATGTCTATAATGCCCAAATAGGATAGAATACTAGAAATACATTAAAAACAACCAAAAATGATTCATCCCACACAAAAAAGTTCCTAGAAGCTAAAATGTCCAAGTAATTCACTAGAGTGCAAAAAAAACCTAAATAAAATGTACTTGAAGAGAAATATGGAAAATGTGCATAGATGGAACTGAAGAGCTCTCAAAGATGGTTCCAATGCCACTAGAATATTGAAAAATAGAGAAACTAGTTGAAAGTTATGATCTCGGGAATGAAAAAACACCTGTAACTTTAGCAGGCTATAAAATGTACTAGAAACAAAAACAAGTGATGAGACCCACACCATTAGAAAGTTGGTGGAACCAGTTTTTTAATGATATCTTATTTTCCAGAAAACAATATTGTATAGACAAGTTATGGCCAAAAGAAAAAAATTGCTCCCTTAGGCCAAAGAAGGGGACTTGGGGCCCTTGGAATTGTCAAAAGTAGAGAAACTATGAAATTCCAACAACGTTGGAACTATCTTTCAGAGCTCTTCAATTCCATGTATGCACTTTTTCCATATTTATCTCTAGGTACATTTTGTTTATGTTTTTGTGTTTTCACACTTTGGTGAATTACTTAGATGTTTTAACTCTTGGGAACTTGTTTGTGGGATGACTCATTTTTGGTCGTTCTTTATATATTTATAGTATTCTATCCTATTTGGGAATTGTAGATATCTTTTTCATGCAAATTCTTTTTTGTAGACACATTGAGATAAAGTGCCATTTTGGTGTATATTTTTTGGGGGTTTTGCACATCCTATTGTTCCTTTTGTATTCGCACTAGGATAAAAAGTGCCATGGGGGGTTGGTGTTTTCCTTTGGTTTTCCATCACACCTTTTTCAAGTGAGTGTCCCTTCCATGACAATAGTGAATCCAAGTGATTCTTGCCTCATGTGTGTGTGCCTTAGTTTGCACACCCTTTTATTTGTAGGTTGTTTCTCCTGCATACACTTCTTGGTTTCACATAGTTTCAGTGTTCCTATCATGGACTTCCCTTTTTCAACATTATGAGGGGGGGGTTCTACTATTGGTGATAATGCTTCCTTGGTTTCATGGTCTGGAGTGATCTATGTATCTAGTTCTTGTTCCTATGCACTTTTAGATGCAATGTACATCAATAGATGGTTACATGCATTTTAGTGAGTTGGAGCATTTACCATATGGACATTCAAGCATTCCTATTTTTGGAGATGACCTTCCATTTTCATTTGTACTAATACCGTGTTAGAATTGTGAAAAAACCATAAAACCATGAGCCACAAGATCAAACAATGAACAAATACACCTTCCATGCAAGAGATCTACAAAAAAAAATATGCAGTATTCCTCAACAAGAAAAATCTACAAAAGCTAGAGACTCTCAAAAAGATATGAAAGCTCGAGTGATAAGTGTTCTTCAGACTATTGGTACTTGTATTGTCAACTTGCATCTTGCAAGCTAAGTAGTGTTGTTGGGATCACTCCATACAGTTTCATTTGTCATTTGTATCTTTGAGTTCCAGATGTTTTCCTTTTTTTTCCATATGATTTAATTAGTGTCATTGGTGAAATTCACTCTAATTATTGTCTCTCATTATTAGTGTTCTTTAGACTATTGGTGTCTCCAAAAATAGGAATCAAAAAATGTTGAGTAGCGTCATTGGGGTCACTCATGCAGATTCATGTACCACTTGTATCTTCAACTTCCATATGTTTTCCTTTATTTTCCATTTGATTCAAGTAGTGTCATTGGGGGCACTCATGCAGTATAGTCTCCTTGATCTTGACATTTGAATCTTTTTTTTTATTCAAGGGGTAAACACTTTTGAACCAGAGCTATGAACTGGAATACAACCATTCAACAATACCACCCCAATGGGGTTGAACCTTGGTGGCAAGAACAACAATGCCACCTTTAAACCATTACACCATGCCAATACCGACAACATTTGTATCTTCAATGTCTAGATGTTTTTCCTTTGTTTACCATCTAATTCAAGTAGTTTCATTGGAGTAGTCATGCAGATTCTTGTTATCTTGATCCTAATCATCATTTTTCTCAAAGGAGGTTCTTCATTTCAACCATATATAAATCTTCATTCAACAACTGTCTACAACTTCTTCATGCTTCTGTGATTTTCTACATGTTCATTTTTTTCAAAACATTATTTGGTTGGAGGCTTCTCAGTCCACACCTTGATTTAGAGGCTTTTTTAGTCCTTCATTCACCTTTCTCTCTTTTGGAGAGGAGTTTTCTCCCACTATGGTTTTCTCCTTTTCTTCAGTTGTGAGAGATCTTTTTTTTGTACATGGGCATCTCGCTAGCCCTTATTTGTTGAGACCCATCATGTATTCTACTTTAGGGTTTTTAGCTACTCCCTAAGTTCATCTTAAGGGGTGTTAGAAAAATCATGAATTATCTAATAATTAATTAATCTTTAATTGATTATTAGTCTAATTTTATTCTCATGCACTCAAGCTAAACTTAGGAGTTCTTTTAGGGTCTTGCTCCTATATAGCTTTCAACCCTCATTGTAATTATCACTTGAGATTTAATATCTTTTTGAGAGTCTCTTGCTTCTATAGCTTTTTCTTGTTGATAAATAATGCATATATTGTTTGCATCTCTCTTGCGTGGAAGGTGTCTTTGTTCGTTGTTTGATCCAATGGTTCGTGGTTTTGTGGTTTTTCACATTTCTAACAATATTAGGCTTGGTATCCTACTAGAGCATGACCTTTTCTTGGCATGTTATATTCCTCTTGGTTCTAATGCTATGACTTGCATTCCCTAAGGCGTGAATATTTTATTCCTTGACTAGTCCTCTCTTGGTGGTGATGTCAAGTGTGATGTTCTCTAAGGTGTGACCTTTTGTGCATTAAGTAAAACCCCTTTGATTATTTTGATTGTTTACATTTTCATAATCATGACATCAAGCATAATACATTACCTTTCCATAATCATGGCCACCAAGCATAATGCAACTTGCTTTCCAGTGGCTATTTTTATTCCATGAGTGTCTATCATAATGCAACTTTCTAGCCTTGTGAAGAAATGATCATTTTGTGGAACCTTATAAAAGTTATAAGGGAGTATAAATTTTGGTATGGTTTGAAAAATGGGTACACACTTGTAGACCTCGTGCATCCTTCCCATTTATGCCACATTTTTGTGAGTGCGCACCTTTTAGACCTAGTATGTGTTTCTCATCTGTATTTGGGGCTCACCTATTGAATATTGGACTTCACTATCCCTTGTGATAATTTTATTTTTTCCTTTGGGGCTCACCTAGTGAATGTAAAACTTCACTAGCCCTTGTGAGTATTTTATTTTTTTCCTTTGGGGCTCACCTAGTGAATATCAGACTTCACTAGCCCCTATGAATATTTTATTTTTTCCTTTGGGGCTCACCTAGAGAATATCGGACTTCACTAACCCTTGTGAGCATATTTTATGGACACATAGCATAACATAACTTGCTAGTCCATCTTTTCCTTTTTTTCATTATCTTTGACATTGTATGTTTGTGTACCTTGTTTCATTGCTACACATGTCTGTGTTCATTTTGTGCCTTTGTTGGTTTTCCATGAAATCATAGATCTTGGGGACTAATTGTTCTCCTTGATCCTTTTTCATCTTATCTTCCCAATAGTTGCACAATTAGACCTCCCTTGACATATATTTCTCTTCTTTACTGTGAGTTTGAGTGTAAGTTCATACTCTCACTAAAGTGGGGGCTAAATGTAGTGTAGGAAATTATATACCTTTATAATTTCACACTATATTAAGGTCCCTTCATTTATTGGACTTAATTAAGCTTCTAATTTATCAAAATATGCATTCCAAAGCCTTATTCTTACCATTTTTTGAAAGAGGAACCAACCTTAAATAAATGCATTTAATATTTAAATTTTCATGGAACATGAGTGTCCTAGAAATTTAGGCCAATACCCATTCTTCCATGGGCGAATGGGTCCCCTTTATGTGTTGGTACCTAATTTAAAATATGTTTTTGGTGGCCTTTTAATTATCAAAATTCAAATTATAAGTGTCGACTTTTGGAATCTAATTTTTGGGAAATTAGATAAACACCTATAAATACACATTATTTTTATCATTTGAAATCTAACATGCATGATCTAGTATTAAGGAAAAATTCAAGAGAAAATATTATTGTCAAGAGTAATTCAAGAGCATTCAAGAGCAACATTATTAGTCATTTATAGCAGCGATCAAGATCCTAACATCATGTCAAATTTATGTCTGTTCATGTTGTGAAGGCTAACAAGTGTTGTAGGTCTTCATATATTCAAGAATTTAAGAAAATCAAGCAAGAAAGATCCAATTCCGCTTAAGAGATGTGTATGAATTCAATCCTTCAAGAAATCCATTGAAGGGTGCTGATTTGTAGCAAGTGTTCTTTCATCATTTCTTTCCCTTCCATTATATTTTTATCAAGGTTTAATTACCAAATTGAGGTTTGACCAAGGTAAAACCCCATACAAACAAACAAACAATTTTCCCTCTTTATATATGTACATATTATAGGTTGAAGAAGGATTACAGAGATCTTGAAGAGCAATTTTGCAATGTTGCATGTGTTTTCATCATTCTTTTCAAGACATGAAAACTAAGTTACAAAATTTATCTCCATCATTCTAACAAATTTTCAAGTAGAAATAAACATCTCAAGTCCAACACCAAAGGACTGTAAAAAGCATTTTTAGAATCCCTATGAAGGATCCATTCACTCCTAGGTGACCCTTTCCTCCTACACATTCCAGTTTCAACTTTTGGTGATAGTCTGATACCTTCTAGATCTACCCGCAAAGCATTGTTATAGACTATTTACTTTCAGGAATCTACAATTTGTATATATTAGGTTTTATAATACATTTATTTGCATTGTTTGAAATAATTCCTAATCATAAGCAACCAGGCTATCCTTTAGGTTGAAAGTCTCTTAGCTTTGTGGTTTGGTGCAATTCTTAATGAAATCTTGGGAAGAGGGACACTTAAATCTCTATCTCCTTTGCATAAAAGGGAATTAGGGTTTAACCCCCATTTTCCCACCATTTAACAATCAATTGGTACAATCATGGTACAATATTCATCACATATATATAATTTTTCCTATACATAGGTACAAATCAATTGGCAATATTTACAAAAGAATTGTGTTTCCAATATTTTGTAGAATGTTTTTGATTAAGGAACAAACAGGTTTTGAAGGAATATTTTGTAGAATGTTGGTAATTTATATATACAAATTTTTAGCTATACATAGATACAAATTAGCTGATGACATTTACAAAAAAATTGCATTTCATACATTGGTACAATGGATAGATGATATTTCAATCAACCAATGATATATACAAAATTTTCAAAATTATTTTGCTCATTTGTAGAATTAATTTGACCCCATGCTCCAACACACCGAAAACTTGCAATTGGATTAAATTCAATCTACTAAACCTTGTGGATCATCTCTAACCCTTATAGTGTCAAGTATCACATTGTGGTCAACTTTGTGAGCTTTCCATAGATTATTATTTAGTGGCCTACCATGATATTTAATCAATTGAAAATTTGTTGCAACAAGAAGGTTGGAGTAATGAAGAATATGCCTATGTGTTTCAAAGTCCTCGAACAACCAAACATCTGATTTTGAAATAGGGTACCTTCTAAGCCATATTCCCATGAAAAAAAAAGATCCTATTGGATACTCAATACCCTCTCCATCAATTATTACAGTAGTTAATTTTTTATCCCCTTTATACAACGACACAAAAAAATGTGTTCCTTCTCCATTATTCTCACCAGTAATAACTGCTTACACATGAACCACATTTCATTAAGTGAACAATTTCAAAAACAATGTAAAATGTAATAAAATGAATTAAATTTTTTATTTCAACTAATTAATCAATCACAATACCTAAATGTACTAGGTTAGATACATGGTCAAATTCCACTAATACTTCTATTTGGTTCAATTGTAGTGCTTGTGGAACTTGATATGTGTCAATGGGAACTAAAGATCTACAAGACCATTCATCAACCCACTCTTTTCACTCACAATATTCCCATACAAAATCCATACATGAAGGAAAAAAGCATGCAATTTATCTCGTATAAATAAGGAGTGAACATGCATTTGAATTTCTAAATGAGCGAAACTCACGCAATCCTGCAACTGTACAACAATATTGGTAGTTTTCAATAATAGATTCATTTACGAACTAGAAATATATATAAACCATAGACTTACCTTGATTACTTGGTCCCATTGTGGAGTTACACCATTGCGCAATTATTGCTACATTGAAAAAATTAGTACTACCTTGGTACTTCAACTCCTCTTTAGCTAGGGCTCTTTTTTTACACATGCTCTAACACCATCATGTTTAGCCTTTCCATGTCCAACCATAGTGAAATTCCAAAAATGTTGAACACCAGTTGTCACATGCATCCTAGTTAACAAATAGAACATCCTTGAATTATTGAATTGTAACATGTAGTTATCTAACCATATGATGTGTTGATTGTATCTCAGATTTCTTTCCCTTAAATTATCATAGAAGATTTGAAAGTAGCCTTACACAAAATCTGTTGAATGAGTATGAATGTTGTTGATGTATAAGTGATACTATCTTAATCTCTTCACGTCTATCTTTTTGCTATCATGTGCATGCATGAATGCTATGTGTAAAAAAATAGTAACCTGAATAGAATTGTAATACTAGTATTGCACTTAATTTTGATGTTGCAATGTATAATTCTCAAAAAAATATAAAATATAAACAATGGTACCAAGCGAAAATGTATCCTTACATACCTTGCATTGATCATCCAACCATCAAGCTCTATGTGTATGCATTGCATACACATAAACTATTTTCTCTTGAAAATTCCTCATAAATTTAGCTACAGAAATATCTAAACTCACTAACTCACATCTCTTCAACCCTTTTCCATCTTTAACCCCATATGTTTCTATCTTGTATTTTCCAAAAGAAACTAGTGTTTTTCCAATTTCATGTGTGCTCTCTAAATGTAGAAATTTTTGTAAAAGTTACAAACCACCAAAAGTAACACATGATCCTTTCAAACAAAACTTCTTATAAAAAAATGTCCATCATCTCTTCTACATAGTACAATTTAAATAAAATCTCTTGATGATTTAGGAGGGAATTTTATACCACATTCCTGCAAAATGTCGTTAGTATGTAAAGTAACACATATATGACACTAAATATCATAATGCATGAAAAATTCAATATGCACCCTACAATAAAATGTAGTGCATGCATGATTTATCTTAACATAAAAACATTTTACCATTTCAAAAAGCCTTTGAATAATTCCCACTTGAGGATAACTTTGAATAAAATCTTCATAAAATTGAGTTTGAGTCATATCCAAAAAGTGTTTGGGATGTGGTTCATGTGGTTCAATATTTTGAGATCCTATTCTCCTTCTAACATCTCTTTGATTGGGTGAAATTATTCTATTTTCTTGCCAAAAATTTTCAATTAACGCTTTTAATGCATCAACAACAACCTTATCTTTTCATGGAAGTTTACTTGAAAATTCCCATAGAGAATTACTATTAGGATCCTCAATTGTTTCATGTATCCCAGTGGCATTTAGTAGTGTTCTTATACTTATTTTTAGTGGTCTACTTGTTATGGTAATCAAAAAACATTTTTTAGTTTCAATTTCTTTCTATAGTTGATGTAAGAGCACATCGAGTAATGTTGCTATCTTTAGTGTGCGATGTTGAACCTATTGATTGATACACACTAATTAGATTTCTTACAATAATTCTTTCACCACTTGTATCTAATGATATTAAGCTAAGGATCTTCATATTTTCTCTAAAATTAATATTTTTAATCAATTCAACAAATAATTGGCACCTTCCAATTTCACTTAAGCTCTCAAAATAGTTTTTCCATATTTTATTAGTCATTTTTCTACAAATGTGATCAAGAATTTTGTTGGGCATTGATTTCAAAATGTTCACCTATGTCAATTGGATAATTTAGTTTTTTATGAATAATTCAAGGAGATGTTATGATTGGTATGTGTTCTTGGTTTACATTTGGTATATTTGATTAATCATTCTTTGTCTCAATAGGTGTGATGCTTGGTGCTTATTCTTGGTTTACATTTGGTAAATTTGATCCATCATTTATATCTTTAATAAGTGTTTAAATGTTTGATTTTACATTAATGTTAGTTGGTATAGATGATGTACCTTCTCCTCCAACTTTTCTCATTTCATGTAGTCTTTTCATGTGCTCCCTTTTATTCTACTTTTTTGCATCAATTCATTCAAGTGCTCCTCGCTTATTCTTTCCCATGGTTAATATCAATTGTTCCTAAATAGAAAATTATGAATATATGTTAATGTAGTGTCTAAAATTGTACTATTGCAATTTCTCCTACACTTTTTTAGCCACTTTAGTGTCTGTTCCCTTAGTACTTGTGTAGGCTCATTTTAGCCCTTACATCAACTTTTTTACTCTTAGGATACTCAGGAACCCTTTTCAACAACTACCTTTATGCATTAGTTTTGCATTAAACTGTGTGTTTCCTCATTCCCACTATTTTGTATCATGATTTTTTTGGACACTAGCGCATCATGCAGATGTCCATGTGCCACACTAGCATCCCACAAAATTTCAATGTTCAAACAATCATTTCTGAGTGCCTTGCCACTTGTAACTTACTTTTATCAGTGTTAATGGCTTGAGATTCTTTTGTAATGACTCGAGAACCTTCTTTTCCCTCCTTTTCTCTCTTTAAATTCACTCTTTTCATTCCTATTATGCCTTCTCTAGATCTTTCTTGGTCTGTCTTAGACATACTCTCTTCTCTTCCTCTCTTTCTTGCACAACTCTCTACAACTTGCTACATGAATCTCAAGCTCTTGCAACACTTCTCATTTACATCTCTCTTGGCTCTCACAAGCTCTCTCTCTTTGGATTCCTCAAGCCTTGTAGGTTATATCTATCTCTTATCTTTTTTCTTTGAGAATCTTGGGATTTCTCACATCCCTTGTCTATGCATTTTACTATCTTTTTTATTTATCTTTATATCTTTCTATTTTCCTATTCATGAAGGTGGAAAGACCAAAACATGAGTTTGACTAAGGAAATCCCCTAAATAGGCCCACCATTTTCTCTTAGTCTTATGTGTATAGGTATTGAAGACATTTATTTGCTAGAGGCTTCATTACTTTGGTTGTTGTGAGCACTTTATTTCTACTCCTTAGTTCTATCATTTATATTTTTTTAATTTATATCTCATTTAGTTTAGTTTAGTTTAGTTTTGTTACGTTTAGATATTTTCCCACATTTCAATAGTCCCTACAATTAGAGCTATTAGTAGTCATTCAACTATTTTCTGTGACACTCTCAGTTTTAGTCTATATGAGATGTTAGTGTGCCTTTGGGACACTAGTGTGTCACACTTTCATCCATGTGTCATGCTTCAATCCTTGGACAATAGATCGCTAGTTTGTCAAGAAGACCTCTGTGATCTACTCTTTTTTATTCTGAAACTCTCACCTTTTTATCCCGTCACTTGATCTTTGTTCCTTGAGGCAATCTTGAGGTAGTTGAGGACCATTTTCTCCTTGAAGAATCTTTCTTTTTCTATGACTTGAGGGTAGAAAATATCCTCCTCTACATTTTGGTGAACCCAACATGAACACTCCTTCCCTTAAAAAAAGGAAAAATCCAAGATTTCCCCTTCTAAGATTTTTTTTGAGGCACTACCCCAAACCCCATTCTATGTCGTCAATATGGATATATATCAACCTTCATTAAAGTTGTCTATATATATATTTGAAAATGCACTTTCTATTTTCTTTCCTTCTATTCCTTTCCCTTTTTATGGGGAAACTTCAAGAAGTTCTCTTCCAAGTATGTGAAAGTGAGTTCTTTTATCCTTATTATTCTTTATTGATCCCTCTCCTAAAATTCCTTCTATTTGTAAGGATATTTTGGTGCAAGAGGATGAAATCATTGATACTTTCCTTATTAAAAATTTACCCACTCTTTATACTAACTAACTCTCTTTTAGAGATGATGCATTAGTGAATGAGAAATATTGTTCCACATCTGATCCCCCATAGATCAAGTTGAGAAAATTTCTTCAAAAAATTCTTATAGAAGTAAAGAGGAATTCATAAATATCATTTTGGTCTTCGTAGCTCCTCAAAGGCCTAAGAGACCAATCATTTATGTGATTCCAACTAGTCCTTCTCCTAAAAGGATTTTTTCTATTCATGGGGTTCCTGTTGAAAGTGATTATCTAGATCTTTCTACAAAGTCTATCCAATTTAAATATTCTTCTTATGATACAATAACTCATACTTATATACTAGAAGGAATAAACTAAATGTTTATCAACCTACTTCTTTACCACCTTCTCAACCAAGCCTTCCTCAAGCACCTAAACCTCCAGCTAAGTGACAAAGTGAGTATGATCTTGTTGAGCAACTTCATGTTACTCCTGCCAAGATCTCACTTTAGGATTTTCTTCAGATACTTTGGTTTACCAAGGTATGCTTCAGGAAGTCTTACAAAATATTCTCTTACCTTCTTCTACTAGACCAACAAATGTTAATGCATTGATAGATCATATTCATGATGATTCATTGAATATTACATTCTATCCATAGGAACTCCCACCTCTAGAAGTGAAAAATCAAGTAGGTTCTTTGATGATAATAATTAACATTAATAACATTGATATCAAATGTACTCTTATTAACATCGGTTTGGTGCTCAACGTATGTAGCATTGATCTACTACCTAAAAAATTTAAAATTGATTCATCTTCTCTTTCTTCTTCTTCTTTGTACAGTCATGGATTTAATAATATTGGTTGACAAGCCATAATCACAATAATATTTCCTTTGAGGTTAGGACCTATTACTATACTCACTCTGGTATATGTTATGTTAAGAAAATTACCATATAATATTCTTCTTGGTAGACCATGGATTCACGATATGGGTAAAGTCTCGTCTACCTTGCATAGATCCATTAAGTTCATTCATAATAATCAAGTAGTCATAATCAAGGATGACCTTGATGTGTTACACTTATGTGAGATGGAAGATGTTGATCAAGGTTTGACTGCACCTACTCTTAAAAATATTATCCCTTTAGTGTCTTCCAATGTGTTTACATATACTCCAGCAATACCTCCTACAAAGGATACTCTTTAGGTAGATGTCCCTGAAGAAGATCTTGAATATACTCTTTCTACTTCTTCTCAGGAGAATGCATGTCTTGGTGATGATTGGGGTTCTTTAGAATTTACATCATCCTTCATTTGGGAATATAAATTTGAACTAATCTACTTATACATCTCGATAATATCATTCACACACGCTACTGAAGATTTGATTATTCTTTTGTATCACGAGATAATAAGCATAATAATTATAATTTCCTTAACATTGATCCTCCATCTTCTGAGGAGTTGAAATCATGTTATGGATTTGGATTGAACAATATTCTCTCTAAGCATGGGTACAAAATAAATGGTCTTGGGTGCATGGAAAGGAGTTAAGGTCCCTTAGGAACTAACACCTCACTCTTTTACAAGTGTTTTAGGTTATATGCTTTTTTTTTGTCTCCATCCCCTCCTCCATCGCATGTTGTCCTTATGTCTTTTTCTTGTGAGTAGTACAAATTTCCTTCACAAGAGAAAGGATTGCTTCTTGCTCCTCATTCTTCATCTGAGTAAAATCATATTTTGTTGAGGTTTCTCAAATCTCACCTAGTTACTCTTCATCCTACTCCCCATAAGAATTTTAATAAAAATGGTGAAGAAAAACATTCTTTTTATGCATATCATCAAGTTATTGTCCATTCCACCAATGAATTTAAGTCCTTGAAGGACAAATATATAACAACTTCTTGATTCTTGTTCCATCACTCTCTTGTTTTTGATGCACCTATATTTTCTTTGCATGACAAGTGATATCTTGTCTATTCTAAGCACCTTCTCATTATGTCACAATCTACTATGTGGCATTCATAGATCTTCCTAATCACTACCATTCATGGCCATACACTACTGCGCACAACCATACTTTCTTTGTGGTGGCCACACAATAGTATCTATCATGGTTATCCTCCCCTATATGTTGGGGGGCTGAGGTAGCTTGTTTTGGATGTGTGTGCCCTTATTGAGGACCCCCTCTCTTCTCTCTATCTTTTCTTCTCCTTAGAATGACATGTGCTCCTCTACATAACACACATCATTCTTGTTGGAGTACAAGTCCATTGAGAGGGGGGTGAATTAGTGGTGTAATGAGAAACCAAATTTTATTAATTAACTCACTTGTATTATACAAAGAGATCCATTAAAAACACTTTAAACATTTTAGGTATTGAATGTTGAGTAAGTCACAAAGATATATAAATCAGAACATGATAATTGAACAAAGATGACCTATTAAATACAATATGAAAAACCACCAAGAGGAGACATAACACAAGTATTATGAGTGGGAAACCCTAGAAGGGTGAAAAAACCACTCTAAAAAATATACTTTATTAAGCCTCACTAGCTCTTCCTAGTGAGGAATTCATAGCTCTTCATAGCTCTTCCTAATCACTACCATTCATGGCCATACACTACTACGCACAACCATACTTTCTTTTTGGTAGCCACACAATAGTATCTATCATGGTTATCCTCCCCTATATGTTGGGGGGCTGAGGTAGCTTGTTTTGGATGTGTGTGCCCTTATTGAGGACCCCCTCTCTTCTCTCTATCTTTTCTTCTCCTTAGAATGACATGTGCTCCTCTACATAACACACATCATTCTTGTTGGAGTACAACTCCATTGAGAGGGGGGTGAATTAGTGGTGTAATGAGAAACCAAATTTTATTAATTAACTCACTTGTATTATACAAAGAGATCCATTAAAAACACTTTAAACATTTTGGGTATTGAATGTTGAGTAAGTCACAAAGATATATAAATCAAAACATGATAATTGAACAAAGATGACCTATTAAATACAATATGAAAAACCATCAAGAGGAGACATAACACAAGTATTATGAGTGGGAAACCCTAGAAGGGTGAAAAAAACTCTCTAAAAAATATACTTTATTAAGCCTCACTAGCCAAAAACCTCACTGGTTAGATTTTATGAATCATTGGTATCAAGTTCTATGCCTCATTGGCAACATTCTATGCCTCACTAGAAACAACTCACTGGTATCAAATTATGTGCCTCACTGGCAACACCTTACTGGTATCAAGTTCTATGTCTCCCTGACAACACCACACTAGTATCAAATTTTGTGCCTCACTAGAAAAATAGTATGTCTCACTGACAAACAAAACCAACAACCACTTTCATCAATTTCAAAAGAAACAAACAAAAATTAGAGGATTACTTTGTTTCAGTATAATCCACCACTCATGTGATCTATCTCTACATCAACAATTCAACAAAAACCATCTACATAATTCACCCATACCACAACACTTATACGCTTAAAAAAAAATTCAATGAATCATAGCATATATCAATAAACACACTACAAACATCTTCATCTACAAGATTAAAAAAACTCATTGTTTGATGTTATACACTATTTCATCAAATCATCTCTGACACTAATTGATCTTCACAAAAACACAACATTAACATCTTCTATTACCCTTCTTCAAACTCATTTCATAGTTCAGATGCATTCGAAAAGATTGTAGCCATTGACTCTCCCATTCAATTAAGCAGAGACACTCTTTGTAACTTAGATGATCAGAATCATCTACTATACATCACTTGGACAAAAGATAATCTCTCAAGATCTTCAACAACACATTCCTCTCATAGACCCATGATAAATTCCACCCAATACACACTATAATGACCAAATGTACACCAATCTAAATTCCCATCACCTGCTTGTTGGAATTTAAACAGAATTCAAATATCATTTGTTGATCTAAGGTTTAACACCATGTTATTAATTAAACAAGAGCCTTTGATTTCCTTTGGTGGTATATTGGAAATCTTCAAAAATAACCATTTGTGCCATTCAGTTACAAAATAGCATGTAACTTCTCCAAGAGATATGAAAACCACACAACTATCAAAATACACCTTCAAGAAATAACTATTAATAATGTTTAACTAAAAGCCTTTGATCTCATACTTCTGCCTCTTCACTAAACAAATAAAGACCATTGGTTTTTCTTTAAGCAATGTGACCTATTGAGCAAGTAAACAAGGGTTGGTACCCAATGGTTTTGAAACCATCAAACAATGACTTAAGTAACTTTTGACCCACTATTATAAGTCACCTTTCAAATATAACAAAAGGGTATATTGAACATTGAAAACCATGTAAACCCTAGGTGCCTTTGGAATTTGTGGTTTTAGAAAAAAAAATGCAAGCAATGAAAGAACCCAAAACAACTTCAAACAAACTCAATGGGATTGAATATATGCAATTGATTTGTAACCTTTGATTCAGATCATATACCTTTGATGTAGAATATTATGCTTTTGACAATGGTTTAGATCCTTATAGAAGCATGAAGATCTCATCAACAAACACCAACCATGTCTTTATGCCAAAAACCTATCCACTGAATACCTTTTGCACTAACACCATGTGAACAAGTAATGAATGATCAACAAGGACTTTGACATGAATATCAATAACCACTTTGACTGTAGATCACCAAATCAATGAACAACCTCTTTGAAACCAATCCACTTTTGCATGTAGATCACCAAATGAATGAACAACATCTTTGAAACCAATCCAAGACAAAAAAAATGAAGCAACTCAGTCTGCATGTATTTGGAATAAAACACCTTTTGCATAACCAACTCCATTTACCTTTGAAATCAATGAAAAAAAAATCAACAAACTCCCCCTTTGTCATTGATGACAAACCCTATTGTAAATTCTACACTCACTCTCTCCCCCTTTGACATCAAAGAAAAAGGGTAGCTTCAAACTAAGATTGAAAGATGAAAAATGGATAACACTGACCATGTGAACACTACCAATGTAGATCAAGAATATCATTACACAAAGTAGAACTACAATCACTTTCAATATCTACATATCTACTCCTTGATGCATACCACAACATGGCATCAATGACATTGCACAATAGCACCACTGAAAGAAAAGAACCAGTGATTCAAACAATGTTCAAGTAATGACAAAAAGATATGACAGATATCTAAGAAAGAGTTTACTCCCCTTGCAAGATAGATATATCTTCATGAAAAAACTTGTCAAGACTGCCACCATACTAGCACTGTTATAAGATCCCTGCAATAAGTGTCTCACAAAGAAACTAAAGACAAATCACTATCAACAAGATCAAGAAAATATAATAAAAGCACTGTTATCAATGTCTTACTGTTATTTGGCTATACACAACAAAAAGACACATTGTTTATTAAAAGTAAATAGAATTTTCAAGATGGAACTTGTGATCCAAAAATTCACTTGTACTGCATTGTTATCCTACTGCCTCTACAAAAGAGTTCCATTTAAAGGAATCTTGTCTACATACTAGCATATCAATATACCCTCCATAGTAAACAACCATTCAAGAATGAGATTGATAGAATAAGGTAGAGTCTCCCCCTATGAGTTTCTCCTTTTGCAACTTATGAATATGCACTTGTTCATTGTTATGTTAATCCTATTCTTTGAAGACTTTCAAAAAATTTCACAATTGCAAAGTTCCCTTTAGAGCTCCTATTCATAATGACTGTGCACTTATTAAGCTACTATCCCATACCATTATCATTTTCCAAACCTCATTTACCAAGACACATTTTCAAGAAAGAGAAAGATGCATAAAATACCATTGTCAATTGTTAAAGATGTGATAAAAACCACTGTGAAAAGATGTGAACCAATGATCAAAGAAGGATGAAAATGCATACCACTGTCATAAGCAAGATTCAAAAGCAACAAGAAACCATTTTCACAACCAAATCCAAGCATTAATACCACTTCACCATATCACTATTAAGAATAAGATTAGCATGCAAAATATTGTCAGCATACTATAGCTAACAACTATCACTAACCACTTTAAACAACTATCACAAACCACAAAAATGAACTATTTTCAAGGCATAGCACTAGAAAATATTGAATATGAACTACCACCAACACTATACTATAGTTGCAACAAGAATATTTCAAGGAAAAACCTAAAGAAATTCTGCAAGTTGTGAGCAAGGTATTCAATGACAAGTACT
>VDFB02143541.1:0-28083 GCA_007258455.2 Sequoia sempervirens | reverse complement strand
ATTTGAAAATATTTGTTTCTTCGCTGAGCTTCACTTCATTCCACCAAATATTAATTAAAGCAGGTAGTCAGTTATCTCTTAGCCACATATATGTAAATTTGAACGGGCAGCCTTTAGGAGCTTCAACAGGGCCAAAAGTGAGTTGGATTGGGAAGTGATCTGAACCAATGAAGGGAAGGATTTGTGCATCATGTGATCCCTCCAGATCCCCCCAGTCGCCCCATAAGAGGAATCTATCAAGCCTTTCTACAATGTTAGTGAAACCTTTTCTCCTATTGGAATAGGTATATATTCCATTCCTTGTTTGAATATCCAAGAGGATATTTTTATCCAAGAACTCCTGAAAGTCTCTTTGAACAGCCAGAGATCTCCCTGACCCCCCTTGTTTTTCTTGTTGTTTAGAGTGACATTGAAGTACCCTGCTATAACCCCTTTCTCTTACCTTTTTCTTTCTACTATTCTAGAAATACTGTCCCATAGTCTCTTTTTACCTTTAGTGGAAACTGGGCCATAGACATTAATGCAAAAGAATGAAAGGTTTCTTCTGATGTCTTTAAATCTGATTGTTTTCCAATTCTCAGCTTTTGCCTCTACTACCCCTACCATTGAGAGTGGGTTCCATATAACCCCTAGACCTCTAGACACCGTTGATGCCTCCAAGAGTTGTCCATTCCATTGTTTCCATTTGTCCAACCTTCTTCTACCTTCCTCCTTATTCCACTTTGTTTCTTGCAAGAGCACCACATCTACATTTGATTGGTCAATTTGGTGCTTAACCATGCACCAATTGTCAGGGGCGTTAATGCCCCTGACATTCCAGGTAATAACCCTCATACTGCTGAGGGAAGGATACTCTCCTTCCCTATTATCAATTTCTTTTGCCCTAGGGAGTTACTGGCCAACACAAGCTTGGTCTTGTTTGACTTTCTTCCCCTGCTTGAATTTTTCTTAATGTTAGGGCCTTTAAGCTTTGATTCTGACTGTTGCAACTATCTAACTTCCAGTAATTCTCCTTCCTTTGCATCCTCCCAGAGCTCACCTACCCCATATGAGAGTTGCTCACTTTCCTCTCCATTTGATTGTTGACCCTCATCTTCTACTTCAGTCTGTGGGGCATTTGAATTTTCTAGCAAGCTTTGGGAGATCATTTGTGGTGGGGGTACAGGAGGGAGAAGGGACTGATCACTATTAACACCACTAACAGATAATTCCTTCAATTCATTTTGAATCGCTTTCTAGAGAAGTTGAGTGTTGTCCATGAGGGCAATGAGGGCTTGTTCAGCTTGGATATTTTCTTTATGGGGAATTCCAACTTCCTTAGCTGGGGAAAGTAGGTGATTCACTGGAAGGGAATTGTTTTCTTCTCTAGTTGACCCGACTATCCCTATATTTTTCCTGCCCTCATCGTTAGTATGCAGTGGGGGCACATCCGCTGAAACTTCTTGAATGATATTGAATGCATTGTCTGTTGTTGGCTTTTTTGAGGTGCTCTCCTGTAGTGACTTCCTAAAGAGGTAGTTTTTTGTTCCTAAACCCTCCCAAACTTTGATTTCTTGCTGCCGGCTTCCAAATTTTGTTAATATCTCAAGTGTTTTATATATCCCAACCCCTACATTTATTTCAACCAACACACAGGGTTCTGATTCACCTATTTTGTTGATGAAGTCTTCATTCACTCTAATACATACTCTTAGGGCATCACCCAATCTTGTCATAGCATCAAAATTCTAGAATTCTGATTGTAAATCTACTAGCTTAATCCAGGTCGGGATTTGGGTCAATTGGTGATTCCATGGGTCAAAACTAGCTTGCCAGTTTGTGCAGTAAAACTCGTGTCCATTCATAAACAAAGGGTCCCCTTCTAGGATTTCCAATTTCAGATTTAAATCTATACATTCTATCAAAAAGAAGGAATTCGGAAGGGGGGTAACACTTACCCGGTCTGGATATTTTTTCATCCACCAGGCTTTGATCTCCTCATTCGAGTTGGTTGGGCCAATCCATTTCGCAAAAAGGGCATGATATGATAGCCTCACCACCCTTTTTTCTATCAGTTGTGCTGGTAGTTGAAAAAGTTTATGACCTCTAGGCTGCATTTTCGTGCACTGAAATGTTCGGGATTGGGAATCTTTGTGATTCAGTTTCCTTTGGAGTAGATCACGATCTCTCTTATTCATTCTTCTGCCAAATTCAAACTCCTCTCCAATAGGTTGAGTTGTCTTCACAAAGGCGTTCTGATAAGAATTGAGTGGGCCTTTCTTCTGCCATACTTTGCTGGTGCAATTCTAAGGGTTTCCCTCTTTGGACTTCCACTTGGCAGCTAGTTTTTTTCTTTTTGGATCCCCTTCCCGGAACCACCCACGCCTACTCCTATACTCAGATCTTTTTGATGAGTTACAGTTGATGCCCGGGGGAATTTGCATTTGCTCTGATGGTCTGTCATGCCCACTCCCTGGTCGAAGGGTTCCATATGTACTCTTCCAAGATTAGTTTTGCTTGTATTGGGGATGGCATTTGTCCACCCAGCCTCCATTTTTGAAAACCCACTGATGGTATGTCTTGGATTCTGTTGATCTGCTGCGCCACCATCCTTTCTAAGGGGCTTGACTCCTTCCACCAGTTCATAATCACCTCATTGAATACGCAGCTTGTCTATATATTTTCGCACATCCTCGCTTGCTCGCGCCATAGCTCCGCTACATTTATTTCAGTTTTATTATTTGGTATTGTAATTTTTAATTTAAAATAAAATAATAGTTTTATTTTCTAAAATAATTTATATTAAAAATAATTATTAATATAAAATATGATTTTTAATGTACTATTTTATCAAGGTTTCAATAAGGATTTTTTTATTAATAATTTTTTTATTTCTCTTATTTAATTTATTTGTATAATTTTAATAAGCTCGATGGTGAAAGCTTAAAATTCTTTTTTAATATAGGAACAATTTTAACTTATTAGAAATTTTATATAGACACTCATTTATATTATTTAATATCATATAATTCTTTTTAGATATATAAAATGGTCTCAAAGGGGCCCAACCCCAAATACATTAATAAAATGTTGCATTCTAGACAAGCAAAAATAACAAAAAAATACATATACGGCCTATGAACATGCAAAATAGCATATTAGACATTGTCGTTAACCTTTATCACTCTAACCTCCTGTAATTCATCACCTTCCTCACTATCATGGGCTGTTGGAAAAGCCAGAACCACCACCTACTTTGCAAGGTTTCTGACCCTTGCTATCTCCTATAGTAGGGTAATATTGCCTTCAACCACCCACATTCTTGCCTCCTGGTCCTCACCCATGCTTGAAATGATGAATGGTATCCAAGGGCCATTGAATTGTTGTGTTAGCAAGATCCAAACACCATTTGAGGGCCTTGAACCTAGGCTCAGCACCACCATAACCAAATAAAACTCCGGAGCTTCCCTCCATCTCGCAACAACGCATTAAGAGCCAAATGACCCTAATTTCCTCCCACAGTTGAAGGAGCCATGCAAGGAACATTGAAGAGGCATCGGTATTAAATCTGTATCAATATGTTGATAGCATAAACGTAGCACCAACGATATTCTTGATAGCACCCATTGCCTCCTCATCAATGAATTTGAAGAACTTCTTAAGGAACACGTCATATACCACACCCATAAATGCCATTTTCCACTCCTTCGCCCCTAAGAAAATGGTAGTCCCCATTGATACCTTCAAGAAAATTTGATGATACAAGGAGTTGTCAAGTTTTTTAAAAGATCCTACCACCACCATCTTCACCAGTTATGTTGACAAAGACATTCAAATTTACTCCACCCCCCTCTGCATCACTCCAACAACCTTCACTTGTGTGGGTGTGATAAAAGGGAGCATTAGCATATTGTCGTGCTCCTCTTCAACTTTAATTGCTTCCTTTGATAGGTTATTAGCTTCAAAATTTACCTCTTGGTAGATATGTGAAACAACAAAAGAATGAATGATGGCGATGAGGAGTTCACCACAAAGAACTATTTCCCTAATTTCATTCAAAATGTAAGCTATAAAATACAAATGAAGAACACTAATTAAATATGACAGAAACAGTAATCAAAAGGCAAATCTGGAAAGGGGAAAAAGATGTGTACCTTTCACCATAAGTCACCTTTTGAAGCTCATTGAGGACTCATTGGCCCTATGGCGAGTGGGTCTTGGCTAGGGTTCCTGAAAAATGCTTTTTGGGTTCTCTTCTATTGTGTCTACACTCCCAGATTCCTAATTTTTACTGTTGCACAGTTGGAAATAAATTTTGTAGAGGAGTTTATGTGATATGACAACTTTTCTTGCAACTTTGACAACTTTGCAATATTCTTCAATTTTGCTCTTCAAAGGATCTCTCACCTAAAATCTGCAATCACACATCAAAGAGAGAAAAATGTTGTTTTGTTAGGGAATGGGGGTTTGCCTTGGTCAAACCCTATTATGGTAATTAAACCTTGAAATGAATAGAAAATCATGAAGGAATGATGAATGAACAATATGTAATAACTCACCAAACCTTATATGAACCTTGGAATACAAATATACAAACTAGAATGAAGTGGCCTTAATAGATGTAGATCTTGATCATGAAACTTGATTAAAGATAATGTCCTTGAATACTTGCATAGATCTTGAACACTACATCACCATATTAGCTCAAATAACATGCATGATGTAAGAAATCTTTGACATGATGATAGGAATCTTGATTGCTGCAATAGTCCTCAAAAAATATGTCTTTGAATGCCTTGAAATTTCTCTTGAATGCCCTAATATTGCTCTTGTGAAAGTACTCTCGAGATAACTTGAACTTTCTAGGTGAAACATAGTGAAATGGCCTCATATTTATACATATCTTAACATTAATTCCCAAAAATTCAAATATCACAAGCTGACATCTGAATATACATTTGAAATCATTGAAAAACCTCTAAAAACATAATTTAAATTTAGGTCCTAGGTGCAAGTGAGGACCTATTCACCCTATGGTGAATGGATCCTAGGCCACTTTCCTAGGACACACATTACCCAATGTTAAGCCTTATGTTATGGAATTTATGAATTTCGGGTGTTATCCCTCAAAATTTGTAATTAATTAGGCTTGGATTTGAATTAAAGAGGCCAATTAAGGCATAATTAACCTCAATTAATTAATCAAGCCCTAGATTAGTGTGAAAGTGGAAAGGTACACCTTACAACAACAACACAAAAGCATAATTAAGTCCATTTTAATTAAAAGGGCCCTAAACTTAATGTGAATATGTAAAACATACTACAACACTAAATTAAGGCATCATTAAGCTCATTTATTTATTAATTTCCAAATTTAAGTGTGAAAAAGGGAATATTTTTTTACACTACATTTCCCCCACTTTAGTGTGAGGATGAGTGCAAGCACAAACTCACACTAAAGTAGACATTCAAGACACTTATACATGCAACAATGACAAAGATACACAATCATACACCATCAAAGACTAGGAAGATTAGGACTAGACTATCCGATTGACGCAAAACACATCTAAGCTATCAGTTTGACACATGCTCACTTTGGGGTAGTGGAACCTCAGGTTGTCCACTAGGTGAGTATCCCAAAAGGGTGGCAAATGAGAGAATCATATTAGGCTCCCATACCATATCAAATCTATCCTCTAGAAAACTTCAATAAGGCACCACAAGGAAAGGCAAGGCTCCATAGGAAAGCAAGGTGTGTTATGCTAGATGGCCTTGAATTTAGAGTTCAAGCTTCACAGGGCTTAACAAGCTACGTTATGCTAGAAACCTATGAACAAGGCAAGGCTCCACATGCAAGAAAAGGTGTGTTATGCTTGGTGGCCCTGAATTTAGAGTTCGAGCTTCATAAGGCTAACAAGTTACGTTATGCTAACACTTATGAACATAATGCTAGTAAAAGTTTTTTTGTTCAAAGGGATTTTGCTTAGTTCATGTAAGGTCTTCTTCATAGGGAGCATCTTCCCTAAAGTATCAAAGAGAGGACAAGTCAAGAGTAAAATATTCACAACTTAGGGAATGCAGTGTGTCACATCACCACTAAGAGGAAAGTCATACGCTAAGAAATATCTCACTCTTGGAGGCCATCAAACCCAATGACACTACCAAGAAAAGGACGCATCACAAGAATAAAGAAAATTGCACCATGAAACATGAGAAATGTTGAAAGATATTATCAATGTATTCCCCCACTTTAAAGTGGTTTCTAACACCATTGTTGTGAGCAATTGCTTTAAAGTAGCCAATGTTTAATCCTAAGACATGATAGCTTATTCAGAAATCCCTATGCCAAGTTATATGTTTTTGAAATGAAGCTACCTCATGAAAAAGGAAGGAGGGGTTACCCCCAAAAATACATAAGGGATCTATGGATTTGGGGTCAGTATATCTTTGCTACAATGTCGTCATAGAGCTTAGAAACGTCATCATTCCAAAAATACTCATAGAACTAGAAGAATGACACAAAGAGAGTGTAAACAAAGAAAAATCCTTTTGGGTCAACATGGAAGAGACCTAAATTTATTGACGCCTTGCGTCATCCCCAAAAGGAGAACACAAGACAAGAAAAAAGATAGAATGATTATGACATATAGAAGAATGTAGGTACAAATAGAGGAATGCACATGAAGAGAGAGATACATCAAATAGAATAGTATGGGGGATCATATTATGCACATGCAATCACATAAAGAAGCATGAAAAAGAAAACAATGCAAAATCCTAGTAAGGCACATGCAAATCAACCTATAGTAGGTTGTTCCCATCCTAATCTTGTTTGATATATGCAGAAGGCGGACAACTAGCCAAAGGGACAACATCAAGTTCCGAACTAGGACACACACCAAGTTCAACACTCTTTTTAGGATAATTTTCATTTAAGCTCATAGAAGAGGAGAACAATGAATTCAACTCATTATGCACTTGTTCATCAATATTTGCAATGTCAATATCATCATCTAAATTAATCACAATGAGAGGTCTAATGAAAATTTCCATAGAAGTTTGTTCATTTTTATGTTGTGACAAGGGTGAAGAGACATCATGCCTTGTGGGAGATAAGTTTGGATTTTGATTTTCTATGTTGCTCTTTTCTTCTTTAGTTTGTAACATATGAGAAATAGCATGACGTCTACGCCTACGCTCTCTAGCATTTCAATTTCTTCTCAATTGTGATTGTGTAGGAGCGGGTTTTTCAACCATAGGTTTCTTTTCTTCCCGTAAGGGAGGAACGAAAGGAACCATAGGAGGTTGTTCAACCACTTTCTCTTTAGCTTTGTAAACTTGTTTGAATCTAGGAGGCACAACGAGATTTTTTTGATTGTCTCATAGTCTCTTATATGAAATTGTAGGAGGATTTTCAATAGGTTGCTCTTGGATATTTGGAAGGGCTTTTGGTTCAATCATGGTTTCGTCAAGGATAGGTGGCTCAATCATGGGTTGAGGTGTATTTCTAAGGGATCATTCTATAATATGCTTTTCCTTAAACTTTTGATATGATTTGAAAAAGAAGTCTTCACAGGTTCTAATAGGTTCAATAGGCTTGGGCCAAAAGAAATCCAATGAAAAGTCTCCTCGGGAAGACACAAGATTGAAGCCACTATGGTGCATAGTAAAGATCTCATTGCCAAAGGGAAACTTTAAACATTTATGCACAACCGACGGGATGATACTCAGGGAGCGAAGCTATGGATAGCCTAACTTCACACGAAATTTATCCGATGATGGGATGATGGTGAATGAGACATATGATGTTTTCAGACCAACTCTTAGAGGGAGATTTATTGAGCCAATCGAAGGGCAAGCAAAACCATTATGTGTTTTGATCCATGCTTTCAGTATTTCATATTTATCTTGATAGAGTTCATGCACAAATAGGAATTCTTCAATGATCACATTCTCTACACAGACGAGTTCAATCAATATCCCATTGGTAGGCTTGTCATTGATTCTTCCAGCTATGTAAAGAGGACCATCAGGTGCATGTTTGATTATGTCTTTTGTGAGAAATAAATATCGAGGGGCATTTTGGTTTGGCCCGTATGAGGTTTAGCTTCAATAAATACTACTATTTCAACTGCTTCATCTGTATTTTAATCTTTTGTGTTTTCATCATCTAGTTCAACATTCATCACATTATTCTTTGTTTCACAAGCTTTGACAAATGGAATAGTGTGTTTCATTAAGGGATTGGTAAATATTTGTACGTTTTGGTTAGGAGGAGATACATACTTATTACCTTGATTGTTCACACCTCCAATTTGAAGTTGATTAGAATCAATGAGGTCTTGCACAAGATGTTTAAGATGCTTACAATATTTTGTATCATGTCCATTTTGTTGGTGGTAATGGAAATAAGCGTTTGATCTATAATTTGAGGGTAATGGTTTATTAGGATCAGGAGCTCTAATAAGGAAATCATATTCTTGTTCACGAGCTACATCATGATATTATGAAGGGTGTTGGGTAGAGGGGTAAATTGTCTATTCCTATCCCCAAAGGAAAAAGGATTTGTCGTCTTTATAGTATCCACTTGGTTATCAACTTGTTGATTTGGTTGAGGAGAATTAATTTGTAAAAATCCCCTATTTTGTTTCTTGAAAGGTTGATAACTATTTTGAGGTGCCAATGTAGAATTTTCAGGATGAATAGGTGGATTTTTCACATCAGGACTACTAATCGAATTTTGGTAATCAGAAAGGGTTGTGCATAACTATGTGAATGAAAATCTCATCATTTCAATCTTTGTTTTAATTTTTTCTTAAAAGTTGGAAATAAACATTCTTTGAAGGTCATAATCAAGAATCTTAATGTTTACTTGTGAATAAAGAATTTGATATCACGCTATGAAATTAGTGACTTTCTCACCATCCTTTTATTTACATTTCATCAGGTCAGCTAAAGTCTTGGGACCCATATGAATTTGGAAGTGGTTGTAAAAGGAATTAATAAGTTCATTGAATGAATGAATTGAATTATTTGGTAAGGAGAAAAACCACTCTAAAGAAATATATTTCAAGGATCTAGGGAAAATCTTAGCCAAGAGCTTATCTTCAAAAATAAAATCATTACATAGGGTTGTGTAAGCGGAAACATGGCTAACAAGATCTCCTTTCCCACCATATTTCTCAAATGTAGGAACCTCTATACCTTGTGGCATTTGTGTTCTCAATATCTCCAAGGATAACGGATTGTTTTTGATGTATTGCAACTGTTGTCCATTGTTGTTTTGATTTAGGGTGGCGATTTGTTGTTGAAGGGATAACATGTTTTGCAAAAGTGTGTTAATGATGGGATCATTGTTGGTGTTATGAGATGAAGGGGAATAAGGTGGAGTGGTGTATGTTTGCGAAGGGAAAGTGAATTATAGGTTTATAAGGGGAGATGGTTGAGGAGATATGATATTTGAATTGACAAAGCTAGAAGGATTCCCAATGGAATACCTAAGGAAGTGTTGACATTGCTAGTAGGTTGGATGGTTGTGGTAACATGAGTACTAGTTAAATGCAAAATAGACACCCTAAATGAGACATAATTCAATGCAAAGAGATACAAATGAATACAAGATATAAATCTAGGGTGAAAGAGGACTCCAAAATCAGAAAATGCAAGGATCAAACTTAGGTTCAACAAAATGAAACAATGGAAAAAATGGATGATGGTGATGAGGAGTTCACCACAAAGACCTATTTCCCTAATTTCATTCAAAATGTAAGCTATACAATACAAATGAAGAAAAGTAATCAAATCTAATAGAAGCAGTAATCAAAAGGGACATCTGGAAAGGGGAAAAGGATGTGTACCTTTCACCAAAAGTCACCTTTTGAAGCTCACTGAGGACTCATTCACCCTATGGCGAATGGGTCTTGGCTAGGGTTCCTGAAAAATGCTTTCTGGGTTTTCTTCTGTTGTGTCTACACTCCCAGATTCTCAATTTTCACTATTGGACAACCAAAAATAAATTCTATAGAGGAGTTTCCATGATATGACAGTTTTTCTTTTGACAACTTTTCAACTTTCTTCAATTTTTCTCTTCAAAGGATCTTTCACCTAAAATTTGCAATCACACATCAAAGAGAAAAAAATGTTGTTTTATTAGGGAATGGGGGTTTTCCTTGGTCAAACCTCATTTTTTTAATTAAACCTTGAAATGAAATAGAAAATCATGAAGGAATGATGAATGAACAACAATATGTAACAACTCACCAAACCTTATATGAACCTTGGAATACAAATCTACGAACTAGCATGAAGTGGCCTTAATAGATGTAAATCTTGATCATGGAACTTGATTAGAGATAACATCCTTGAATACTTGCATAGATATTGAAAACTACATCACCATATTAGCTCAAACAACATGCATGATGCAAGAAGTCTTTGACATGATGATAGGAATCTTGATTGTTGCAATAATCTTCAATAAATTTGTCTTTGAATGCCTTGAAATTGCTCTTGAATGCTCTAATAATGCTCTTGTGAAAGTACTCTTGAGATAACTTGAACTTGCTAAGTGAAACATAGTGAAATGACCTCATATTTATACATATCTTAACATTGATTCCCAAAATTCAAATATCACAAGCCGACATCTGAATATACATTTGAAATCATTGAAAAAATGCCAAAAACATAATTTGAATTTAGGTCCTAGGTGCAAGTGAGGACCCATTCACCCTATGGTGAATGGGTCCTAGGCCACTTTCCTAGGACACACATTACCCAATGTTAAACCTTATGTAATGAAATTTATGAATGTCGGGTCTTATCCCCCATAATTTGCAATTAATTAGGCTTGGATTTGAATTAAAGAGGCCAATTAAGGCATAATTAACCTCAATTAATTAATGAATCCCTAGATTACTGTGAAAGTATAAAGGTACGCCTTGCAACACCAAAAAAAAGGCACAATTAAGTCCATTTTAATTAAAAGGGACCTAAACTTAATGTGAACATGTAAAACATATTACAACACTAAATTAAGGCATCATTAAGCTCATTTATTTATTAGTTATTCATTCCCAAATTAAATTTGAAAAAGGGATACTTTTTCCTACACTACAATATGATTTAATTTGAAATCCTCCACATCATCCAATTCTAACAAAATTCGATTTAGTCATCTGAGAAACTTCCAATCGGGAGTCGATCTTCTCTTAATAGCTTTGATTGTGATCATGGACTCTCATTCCAAATGAATCTTTCTTAAACCTAATTGCTTACACTATTTTATTCCCAACCAAGCCACTTGGAACTCAGCTTGATTATTTATCTTATCTACCAATCTTTTTTCCCATTTTGCTATTCTTCTACCTATATGGTCTCTTAAGATACATCCAACCCTTGAAGGCCCCAGATTGCCTTGTGCTGCACCATAAAAGTTTACTTTGACCCATTCTTTGTTCGACAAGTACCACTTCACATCCACCCTCGGATTAGATCAGATATCATCCTTTTGAGCCCCACAAATGAGGGAATTTTATCATATAATTAGAATAGACCTAACATTGAAACATTTTTTTGATAGATAAGATGTGGGTTCTATAGGAGAACACTCCCAATTATCAAATACAATTACAAATAGGCCTTAAAGACAAGATAAACCTAAAAAATGATACAAATGCTTCATTGAAATATATCACCATAACTAGACTAGGAAACTACCCTAATGTTAGCCAATCACCATAACTAGGATAAGAAACTACCCAAATATTAGCCAACATACCTCATGATCACAATATTATTTTTCTTTTGAGATCTTAGGAACATTTGAAATGAAGCTTTCTTCCTAGAAAAATAATTCCAATAAGAGACAATAATGCAAACGTCATATTCTGAGGCATCAGAAAAAAAATAAAAAAGAGGGAAAACAAGTGAGAGGGGACAAAGGCACACCATCCAATGAAGGATAACAATTCAAAGGAAGGGAGATAGGTACAATAGATGAATCATGAAACATATGGTAGAAATAATTCCAACAAGACACAATAGTCCAAACACTCTATTTCAAGGCATCCTCTCCTAAATATAAAACAATTGAAAAAGAGGACCTATGAATAATAGGAGGGCAAAAAGGAACAATATCCAATGAAGGAATTCAACTAGAAGGAAGGGAGGTAGGTGCAATAGGTGAAGCATGCAACACATAGTAGAGAAAAGATACTAAATATTTTGCATACAAAAATAATAGGGATCTAGAGAGGACATGTGCTCTGAAACAACATAAACTTGTCACACATAAAATAATTATAAATAACAACAAGAGATATTATTACGATAAGAGAAACCTTCAAATGGTTGTGCTCTACAAATAAAGAAGAAAAAATAGTAAGAGGTATTGAATAGCTTCCTCAAAAGGCTACATTGAGGGTAACAAAGAGGGCACCTAAAGAATCCCAACTTCAAAGTGTTATTCTTTATAACTAGAGAATAAACAATATTATAATGGGGATTGAATAGCTTCCTAATAAGACTAAATTGAGAGTGATTTTACTTTGAGATAAATTTCTATTGGAAAACCCCTTGATAAATCATTATTTATTATATGATTCAAGAAAAAGGTAGCATGAGAACTTTCATCAATCATTGAAGAGGTAGACATAAAAGTACCTAAATAATCTCCAATATCCTCCAAATTGGAGTCAATATAGAATTGTAAAAGGATTGGTTAGGAAATTTGGCCCAAAATAGAAACACTAATGTGAACCATTTGAATCTATACCTTGCACAAACACAATAAACATGCAAACAATTAGATCAAACACAAGATTAGAAACCAATAATTCCTCAAGAAATCCATTTGAAATTTGCAAAAGATAAGAAATGAAAATGAAGAACACAAATGAAACAATTAAATCCTATCTAATGCAAGCAAACTCTTGATCTCTTGAGGGAGTTGGTGCAAATAGGTGTGTGGAGATTTGCCCTTTCCCAACTCCTTGAATGCAAATGTTGATTGAAGATGATTGATCCACTTGATGAAGACTTTGAATGTATGCTCCAAGCTTAAAATCTGCAAAAAACCTAGCTATGATTCAATGAGATGGATGAGGATTGCTAAGTATTTTAGCATGGTAACTTTGCTTGAGATGTGGATGATAAAATGAATGGTGAAGCATTGTATTTATAGAATGATAAGTTGAAGAGATGTCCAAATTTGATCAATGTGGGACAAAGATTCAACCAATGATATAATGCCACTTGTCAACATGTGAGAGGATGAAGGTTGAGCAAGTTTTGAGGATTGTGCAAGTTTGAAATTTGAATTTGATGAGATGACATGTTTAGGGGGGATGAAAAATGAGTTAAATGCCAAGTGGGAGACATGTAAGAGACAATGTAAGAGCTTTAAATGCTTTGTTGGATGGACAAGTCCTTTTGGGGGGAGATTTCAAATTTGAGGAATATTCCCACTTAGATGCCTTTTGAATGAAAATAGGGAATTATTAAATCAAATAAATGATTTAATTGTGCAAGTTGCAAAATCTAGAGGATTTGAGTGATTAGGATTAAATTAATCAGGATTTGATTAATTTAAGGATATTTAGTGATTTGACAATTTGATTTAGATTTTGGATTAATTTAAATCAAAGAGAGAATATGATAAGAGGCTAATTAAATAAAGATTTTGATTTATTTAATTAAAAGGATGTACTAGATTAAATTAAATAAGGTTTTAATTTATTTAATTTAACAGATAGACTTTAGAGATTTAATCAAATAAATTGATTATTTAATTAAATAGGGATAATTAGGTCAGATGAATTGATTTAATTAACAAGGGAAAGTGACTTAATTAGACAAAATAATTTATTTAATTAAGAGACGAATATTGATGAATTTAATCGAGATAGGAATTTGATTAAACAGTTAGACCGAGGGATGATTTAGGAAGAAACGATGTTAGTAGATCAAAGTTAGATGCGCAATGTCAACTTGTACATTTTGCATGTCTACATTTTGCCCCTCTTTGAAGCAATGTACTTGTTGCATTGATTCAAAGAATGATCTTGTCATGATCAAAATCAAAAAAAATTCTGATTTTTCGGATGCCCCACTATTGCCCCAGTGAGAAGAATTGCACTGGTATATTGCCCCCTCGAGATGTTGAATGGGAATGCCAATTGCCAATCAAGATCGCGATAAAATGCGAGAGGAGTGGTTGATGTAGATGAATGGACATTCATTAGCTGTGGGTAGCTTCATGTACCAATTGGGATAGAAATGTTAGTAAAGATAGAAGAATGAAAGAATGAGATGATCATGCAAATGGTGATGACTACTTGCCGTGGAGTTGGGATTTTCAAAGGGCGGATTTCCTTATGTTTGATAATACACGCAGTACGATGCATCAAGGTATCGAGAACCAGGATGGCATTGTACCTAGTGTGATGGACTTTGACTCGACAAATCAGATAGGAGTATTCTTGTTCACACCTGACATACGGAACCCTGTCTAGAAAATAGTTCAGATATTTCAAATATCTCGGACCAAAACATAGGAAGGTGAGCCTTTCTATGTGGTCAACAAGAAACTTAAAACACCCTTGCTATAGACTAAACAAAAGCACGCATGACCAAGGTTATATTACAAAGATATCCAACAAGCACAGCAGACAAAAGATAATGATCGTTGCCCCATTCCTATCTCTCTAAATCCTTTGTTCAGACATCATCGAGAGGTCCTTGGAATGAGCACAATGAGATAAATCAAACAAGATAAAGTGAGCAGACAAACTAATGTTCTTCGTACCGTTAGCTAAGAGAAATGATGTTTCGAAAGATGGGGGCCAAAACTTATTGCCAAAAGATAATGTCCATTGTCGGAACGGATCCTAGGACATGTTAATGACACGTCGTTTTGTTTACCCAAAGTGGTTGGTTTGATAAAAGTGCCCATTGTCGGAACGGATCCTAGGACAAGCTTTTATCAAACAATGATGAAATTGATTTATGATTTATATGCCATTGATAAGAAAAGAGTTGACCAACTTGCTTGCTAACTAACCTATACTTGAGATTTTGACAGTTTAGGTTTTCACCTTTGACTGCTAGACTTGTTTGCGACTGTTTTACCAAAGGTTGAGGGTGATGACGATTTATTATGGATGATTGATTATGCGAGTGCTGTGAGATGAAGCGGATAGTTTTTCAAATATTTGGATTTTTTTGGAGTTTTGCAAACGTTTCCTTTGAGGCATTTTGAGATTTTCTCCAATGTTTTGGATTTTCAATTTTCCAATGTTTGGGATTTTCTCGGTGATTTTGACCGCGATACTTCAACTCTAAAGACCTATCCTAGGGGTCTTCAGTTTTACTTCCTCCGATAGATTAGCCTTGCCTACGCGAGTATTAATGCTAGACTAATGAGTTCGACCGCATTAACTTGATCGATTTACAGATGAAGATATACATGATGAAATGTCAGTTTATTGTGACGAACTCCTATAGGACTGACCTAAATGTCTCGGGGGATGATCAAAGATCAACCTTGCCTACGTTCAAGCTCAGAGACGACGTAGTTCGACAACACGACCTTGTTTTTGGATTTTGTCGATTCTTTTGACTGCTTGACTTTGATATGTTTTGAATGTTTTGGATTTTCTCTCGATTTTCCTCGATGTTTTTGGATTTTCTGATTTTGAGGACTTTAAGATCATACACTAATCCGGATCCGGCGAGAATGTGCCCCTTACCAGATGCGGAAATAGACTACTCCGATAAAGGCAGGACAAACTGACCTGGAGAATGGGCCGAGTAGTACTAGGAGGGATCATGATACGAGCACAGGACCAAGCTATGGTGCGGATGTGAGCGGATGAGTGATGGATGGAGATATGGATGTGATGGACGATGGAAGCGAAATGGAGGGATAATGTAGATCGAGCCATAAAGATCCTGGTGGATGGAAAGTGCTTATTTACGCAAGGCACCTGTTTGCCAGGTTTTCACCAAGGTACTTGCCCAAAGTGCCACAGAAGTGGTTTTCACTAGAGGACGATTTTTTTCTTTACTATTTTTGATCCTTTTTCTGATTTTTTTGGATTTTTTGCTTTTTTGATTTTTTTGTTGTTACCAAGACGCTTGTTTGCCAGGTTTTCGCCGAGGTAACCATTTTTTCAGGACTTTTTCTGATTTTTCGATTTTGGTTCTATACCTTGAAAGCAATAGGCATAAAACTTTTTGAGATGGGAGCTATTCATGGGCTCCTGCAGAGGTTCCCCTTCGGGCGTTGATAGCTGATATGCCCCTGATTTGTAGCTTGCTGTGACAATGAAAGGCCCTAACCAATTGGGTTCGAACTTTCCTTTGCTGCTGGGATTTGGGACATTCTTCTGATTTTCTTTTAAGACTAATTCTCCAACTTGGAAAGTTCTGCTTTTGATTTTCTTGTTGTAGCTCCTTTTCAGTCTATTCTGATACACTTGCAGATGGTTTAAAGCATCCAAACGTCGCTCGTCCAACAGTTCCAGCTCATTCGGTCTTGAAACTCGATACTCTTCGTCTGTGATGAGATTTTGCAATGATACTCTGAGGGATGGTAACTCGATCTCAATGGGCAAGATGGCCTCTGATGCGTAGACCAAGGAAAATGGTGTGGCACCAGTGGGTGTGCGGATGCTGGTTCGGTAAGCCCAAAGGGCAAAGATTGAAACAGAAATGCTACCAATTTAATTCTCACAGGCTATCGGATCGCTTTCTTAAGGATTTTGAGGATGGTTTTATTTGTAGCTTCTTCGGCCATTGCCTCGATAGTATGGGTGAAAAGCCATGTTGATTTTGAATTTATCACATAGGTCAATTTTAGACTTCCCGATTTTGAATGGTGTCCCATTATTCCAGATAATAGCCCGTGGAAATAACATAGCTGCGATATGAGATAGTCTTCAGATTTAACTTTGAGATCCTCGTTGGCGTAGGTCATAGGTATGGCTTCAACCCACTCTGGGTATACCTACTTCGCAGCTTATAATGGAATCGGTGACCCATTTCGGATGAGGGCGGATTTTCCACGAGATCTAGGTCCCCTTCACCGCGGAAAAGGGCCATGGTGTGATGATTGGATGAAGCTCTTGAGCTGGAGCATGGATGAGGTCCCCGTGTTGCTGACACTGTAGACACTTCTTGACATATTCATGCGCCTCTCTGTCCATGGTAGGCCAGTAATATCCACTCCTCAGCAATTTCTTAGACAAGGTCATGCCACTCGAATGAGAACCACAGATGCCATTGTGCACCTCAGTTAGGGCAGTCGAAGCCTCCTCAGGGTTAAGACATCTTAGTAAGGTTCCTTCTATGCTTCTACGATAAAGGGTTTCTCCTAAAATGACAAAACGAGATGCTTTCTTGATAAAGGTTCGTCTAAGGCTTGAACGCAAATCGGCGGGAATGATACCTATCCTAAGGTATGTGTAAATGTCTTGGTACCACTGATCATTTGGACCAACGATTTCACCCACAAATTCTGACTCTGGTACCTTGAATGCTGGTACGAGAAGCTGCTCTACCAAGAAGTCATATTTCGGAACATTTTGAGGGATCTCTAAGAGTGATCCAATAGTTGCCATTGCGTCTGCTGCTCTGTTGTTGGTTCTTGGTACTTGCTCAAATGTGATGTCAACAAAATATTCCTTGAGATTTTCCACCAGCCTTTTGTATGGAGTTAGCTTATCATCCTTTGTTTGGTACTCATTGTTCACTTGATTTATGATAAGCTGTGAATCTCCATATACCTTCAATGCCATAATGTTCCACTGTACTGCTATCCTGAGACCTATAGTTAAAGCCGCGTATTCTGCAATGTTGTTGGTACAAGGGAATGCTAGTTTGTATGATCTTGGTATACAATCCCCTTGTGGAGTGATGAAGAAGATACCAGCTCCTGACCCATGTTGTGTGTAGGAACCATCAAAGTATAGTTTCCAATGAGTAGCTATGTCAATGTTGAAAATGGATTCATCTGGAAATTCTGAAACAAGTGGGTTCTCCGCATAGATAGGTGCGTCTGCCAGTTGGTCTGCAATGACCTGTCCCTTGATTTCCTTGCGCTCCACATACTCAATGTCATATTCTGATAATATCATTACCCACTTAGCCATTCTTCCTGTAAGCATTGCCTTTGAAAGAAGATACTTTAAGGGATCAATTTTAGCTATGAGTTTGATCTTGTGTGCCAACATGTATTGTCTGAATTTTTGGGATGCAAACACCACTGCTAGGCAAGCTTTTTCAATGAATGTATAGTTTAACTCATGGCCCACCATTGTACGGCTGAGGTAGTAGATGGCTCTTTCTATTCCATTTTCATCATGTTGTGCTAGGAGAGCACCAAGGGCTGCTGCAGTTGCTGAGATATAAAGGATCACTGGTTTGTTCTGAATTGGAGGCCTTAGTACTGGAGGTGTTAACAGATATTCCTTGATTTTGTTGAAGGCTTGTTCACATTTGTCATCCCATTTGTACGTTACCCCCTTGTGGAGTAAGTGAGAGTAAGGGATTTGTTTGTCTGCTAATTGTGCTATGAACCTGTGAATTGACTGAAGCCTGCCTTGGAGACCTCTCAGTTGTTTCAATGTCCTAGGAGCTTCCATTTCAAGTATTGCTTTCACCTTTGCCGGATCAATCTCAATGCCTCTCATTGACACTATGTAGCCCAACAGCTTTCCTGATTGTACGCCAAAGACACACTTCTTGGGATTCAAACGAACCTTGTATTCTTCTAGTCTGTCAAAGATAGCACTCAAGACTGATATATGATCCTTCCTCTTTTTTTTTTTTCCCAAGATGTCATCGACATAGTCCTCAACTGTTTTGTGGATCATGTCATGGAATATTAGTGTCATGGCCCTTTGGTATGTGGCCCCAGCGTTCTTTAAGCCGAATGGCATTACGTTCCAGCAGTATGTTCCCCATGGGCAAGTGAAAGCCGCCTTGTGTTGATCTTCTTTTGCTATCATAATCTGGTTGTATCCTGAAAATCCATCCATTAGTGATAGCATCTAATGCCCTGCTGTCATGTCTACTATCATATCGATATTGGGAAGTGGAAAGTCATCCTTGGGACATGCTTTGTTCAAATCTCTCAAACTGGGCATAGATTCTTATGGTCTGCTGCCACAGTTTTGATACTAAAATAAGTTCGACACCCATTCTCGATAATCAATTGGTCGAATGAATCCAACATCTAATAGCTTTTGAGCTCTATTTTGACTTTCAACAGCAATTTGAGGATGCATTTTCATGCTTCCGCCTCACGTGTTTAGTCAGATAGACTCAAGTGATGAACTACTACCTCGATCCAATCCTGGCATATCAGCATAGGTCCACGCAAAATTTATCTTCCTCTCCTTTAAGAAGGTAGCCAACTCCTCCTGTTCTTTGCATAATAATGACTCAGCGTAGAATGTAATATGAGGAGTTTCTTGTGTTCCCAGATTGATGGGGTTGCACTTTTCTACTAGCATAGCTGACTTTTCTTGGTGTATAGCTGTAAGAGGAAGATTGAATCCCCAATCCTCAGGTGCCTCAGAGAGGTTTTCACCATTGGATGCATCCTTTCTTTTTACTTTTTCAGAGTCGGAGAGTGCCACAAGGTGGTTTTCACTGAAGGACTTGGAGATTATTCTCAATTTTTTATTTTTGCGACTGAGGGATTCAATCATTTCTCCATAGTATGCATGTGTATCCAGCTCTATGATAAAACCTGCCTTATGATCCCCACATGGAATGTCATCCCTAAGTCCCATGAATTCTGAGAGCGCCTCATCATTTTCAAACATGTCAAGAATTGGTGGTCCTCATTGGTCGTAATCAATCAGTTGGGGATAGACTAATCGGATTTCATTGCTTTGGTTTTCAGACTCATAAGATAAGGTGCTAATCATAAGGATGTTAGTATCCTCACACAACAAAGATAATCCTATTTCTGGTGACTCAATTAAATCAGTGGGCATTCCTAAAGTCATGGAGGATTGTGGAGTAGCTATGGATTCCTGAGGAGGCATTCAATTCTGTCTACCATGGGCACCTCGACCAAGTACAGTTACCTTAGGAGTAGGATGACCAATGCCAAGATTTTTTATTTGCTTCTCAGGTATAATGGGTATTACACGCCCGTTATTATCTTGGCCTAACCCTTGGTTCTGGTTATAGCCCATCAAGAGCATCATCTTCATACCTCTGTTTCGTTTGTCCATAGGCAATTCAACTGCCGGTATATCATCTCGATAAAGGAGATGAGATAGGTCCCCCTCTAATGTTTCCTAACCAAGATCTCCTGCACTTGTGAAGGTAGGGTTTCGTTCATAGGAGCCTTGAGATGTTGAAGCTTCTTGTGATTGTGGTCGTCCTCTTGATCTAGGAGATTGTGGTAGCTCTCCTACTACAAAAGCATTCTTAGGCATTGAATAGTTTCCACAACCATCATCTTGTATTATGACTTTGATATCAGAAAAGGCGGGGATGGCGGGGGTGGGGGGTGTCTCTGTCACAGAAGTGAGAGTGGCGGGATCCACGTAAGGTGTTGATGGGCCTTCATCGTTCTTGGGTACTTGCGGGATCTTGTAGTATTTTGCCTCTAGATTTTTGCAGTAGGCAAATGGCTCAGGATCTTCATGGATAGTAACCTCTTGACCTTCATGTGTGAATTTCACACATTGATGAAAGGTTGAAGCTACAGCTGGCATTGCATGTATCCATGGTCGCCCTAGGAGAATGTTGTATGGTAAATCGAGGTCCAAGACCTGACAGTTGGTTTGCATGATGGCGGGTCCAACCTGGACAGGAAGCTGAACGGTGCCTTGGGATACCCTTTCCTGGTCATCGTATGCTCTTATTGTGATGCCTTTTCCTTTGTCAATTGAATCCTCTGAAATGTTCAAATTCTTTAGAAGCTTTAAGGAACAAATATTTAAGCCTGCACCTCCATCTACCAAGACTCTCTTGACTTTCTTTTTATTTACGTACACCTCCAGATGAAGTGCACGGTTGTGAGATGGTTGTGTGGGGAAATCTTGTTCAGAAAATGTAAGAATGTTAGGTGTGGTGATACTTGCGACCATAGCTTGGAATTGTTCTGTATCTAGATCTGCGGGGACAGTAGATGACGCCAAAGCTTCTTCTAGAATCTTTTTGTGTGCAGATGAGATTTTGAGTAACTCCATGATGGAGATATGTGCAGGGGTTCTTTTCAATTGATCCAAGACATTATAGCCACTAGGGTTAGACCTTGGATTCGATGTGGAATTTCTGCTTGGTTGGGATGGTGCTGCAATGGTAACCTTTCCACCTCTTGTGGTGACTCCACAATCGGCTTGGGCCCCTTTGATGGTGATGACTCCACAAAACTCGTCTAAACAAGCAACAACACCCTCGTATGTGTGGTTGACATTTTTATAAGCCCCTTTTCCTTTGTCTTGATCTTTGTTTCCTTTGTTGCCATGATTCGGCATCGGATTCGTGTAAATCTTGAGATCTTTGTTTCCTGATGGTGCTTCCACATCTATGATTTTGTCATCTATGAGGTCTTGAATTAGATTTTTGAGCCTCATGCAGTTGTTTGTCGTGTGTCCCTTGAGTTTGTGGAAGTCGCAAAGATAATTTTCATTATACCATGGTGGCTTGACCGATGGTTCTTGATAATTATTATGTGTAGGGACCGTTATCAATTTTTCATCTACCAATCTTTTCATGATTGCTTCAGCAGGTTCCCCAAGGAGTGTGTATTTTCGTTTGGGGAAGAACTTGTTTCGCTGTGGTCCTCCCTGATTATCAATGTTGTTTATGTTTTGGTTATGGGATGGTTGGACCACAGTATTGACTTGTCGATTGCTTTGATTGGTATTTTGGTGTTGTTGTTGTTGGGATGGTGGATTGTTCTTCCGCGGGGCACTAATGACAACTTTGGCATCAACGACACCATCATTGGTCACATTACGATTCTTTGCCCATGTTCGTGGTTTGTCATGATAATTGGATGATGAGCGGCCTTCTTGATATGATGAAGTTTCTCCCTGTGTGGCAAGGGCTCGTTCGATATTGAGCGCCCTAGGGATCAACTGGTCATAAGTGGTGATGTTTTGCACTTTGAGGTGGAAGGCCAAGGGCCCATCAAGATTCACAATGATAGTTCCCACTTGTTGCTCTTCAGGCATGGACCACTTGCTTTGATTAGCTTTGGATCGCCATCGTTGTAAGAAAGCACCGAATGATTCATTTTTTCCTTGTTTGAGAGATGATAATTCATGTAAGCTAACCTCCATGGGAGTGTTGAAGGAATAATTATGTATGAAGGCATCTATGATTTCCTGGAATTTTTTGATTCCCGAAAGTCGAGAAAACCAATCAATAGCATTTCCAGCCAAGCTTCTTGGGAATAATCTCATCAAGTACGTTTCGTCATAAGCCACCTCCATGCAATGTACTTGGAATTCCCTGATGTGATCTTCAGGGTTACCCGTTCCGCGATATTTGTCAAATTTAGGGATCTCAAACCCTTTTGGGAATGGTTTCATTTCTACGCTCCTATCAAATGGATAAGGGCATAGGTTTTTTTTTGGTTTTGGTGTCTTTCCTGATTGAAGGTCAAGCACTTGTTGTGACAGAAATTTTATTTGTGCAGTGACATCCAATTGTGGATCAGGAGGTGGAATGAAGGTGTTCTGGGGGGGTGGAGTGGGTGTTTGAATGGGTGGAATGTTTGCTTGTTGTGCCATGTATGCTTTCAACAACGCTTGTTGTTGATCTTGTTGTTGTTGCGCTAATAGAGCTTGTTGTTGTGCTTGATGTTGTTGGTCCAACAATGCTTGTTGTTGATCAGCTAGGGCTTGTTGTGCTGCTTCTTGTTGCTCTTGGTATTGCTCTAACGCTTGCTGATATGCGAGTTGTTGGGCTGCTTGTTGTTGTGCAAAGTACTGCGCTTGTGCTTGCACTCGTGCTTGGGCATCTTGGGCATCTTTTGCAGCTTGAGCAGCTTGTGCAGCTTGTGCGACTTGAGCAGCTTGTGCCGCTTGTGTAGCTTGTGCAGCTTGTGCAGCTTGAGCAGCTTGTGCGGCTTGTGCAACTTGTGCAACTTGAGTAGCTCGTTGTTGTTGTTGCAACAAAGCTTGGGCTTGTGCCACTTGTTGTGCTTGTTGTTGTTGCAGCGATGTTTGAGCTTGATTTTTCCGTGAAGCTTGAGAAGCGCGGATATAGGTGCTTCGCTGAATCAGTTTTGATATTGTTGAGCAATTGTTGGTATGCTTGGCCGCAGCATTGTAAACGGCCTACCTTCGGCTTCCGGAATGGTGGTGGTGGATCGAATTGTGTCAGATGGAGTGGTGGAGTTTGAGATGCTTTGTTTATGCGTGGTGGAGGTTGCTGGCGTAAGGTGCGATGTAGTTTGATAAAGTATATGGATGTAGTGGTTGATAACGTATATGCACGGGATGGGTGAAGCGACAGGAACGCGGACTAGGCGAAGTGGCAGGAATTGGTATGCATTTACTGGAACAGCGGGTCTTTGAGAGATCCATTTTGATTAGCCGCCATCGTGTTGAATCTTTTGAGATGATGGTAGTTTGAAAGATGAATGTACCCCCTTTGGTTGGATGAATTGATTTGGATGGGGCGATTTATGTTAGGGAAAGGTGAAAGTTTAGGTAAAGGGGAGATCCCTAAACCAAAATATCGTGTTGACATGGTGGGAGGTGTGAATGGTTTGAATGGTGGAAAATTTTCTTGTGCAAATGAAGAGACAAATCCGTAAGGTCTCTCTATTTCGGACGAGCTTGCTTGTACCAAAGGTCTAGACACTTGCGTGTCAAGAGAAAATGATGAGGTGGTATGGTAAGGAACCTCAGATGTATCGATAAATCCAAGTGGGTTGTAAAGTGGATTTTGATGCGTGTTGAAGAGGGTATCATCCTCATTGATAGTAGGTTCTATGGTGGTAATGGAAGTGGTTGATTGTGGAAGGGTGTTTTGGTCATTTGGTACAAGAAGCTCATCCTCAATAGTGTTGAGAATTGATGGATTTATTTTAGCCATTGCGCGAAGAAACTTTTGTAGTTTTGGTTGTTTGAGCATCTCAAGAACTTCTTCCTCACTTAATTCTGTTGGTGTGATGTCTTCCACCAAGACCTCTTTTTGTGGATCGTGTGTAGTGATAGTGAGGTCTGGAAGTGGTGTGTTTTGGATTTCTGGAATGTTTTGGCTTAGATCGCTTGTGGTTGATGTTTCTTGATTTAACTCCATGTTCCTCTTGTGTTGTGATCTTGTTTGAACCATAAAAGAGCAAACTAGGATGTGTAAAAGATCAAAGATGTGAAGATGAAAGGTGTATGATATATGAGTGAGAATGGAAGTTTTGAATTTGTATTGAAAATCTTGATGTGATGCTAGGTACTTTGGGTTTGCTTTGATTGATGTTTAGACTTTGAATTATGTCTTTTGAATGTTGATGTTTGAGCAAGAGATATCCCCAAGATGTTTGGATGATGATCTAAAAAAGACAACTAATGCTCATAAAGGATAATTTGATTTAGGAGTGAGAATAGGATGTGTCTACTCACAAGCTAACCAAAAGATAATCCAAATTAGTGATGGGAGAAGGATGCATCTATCCACCATTAATTGGAACAAAGTGATAATTCAACTAAGCATGTGCAAAAGGATTCATTCACACACACTTGAGTTGAACAAGTTTGATGTTGATGTTTGAAGAACTCAAAGTCTCATGTTTGAAAAGTTTTGATGTCTACCAAAGGAGTCTAGCATAGTTGTATCAAGATTTTCTCAAAATGTTGGTGAGATGTTTATGGCTGTTGATGTTTTTGATGGATGAATGTTTGTTTTGATCTTAGAATGACCCTAGTTTAGACTTTTGTTTAACAAGACCAAGGTATTGAAGAACATGTTATGCCCTAAGCAAGGTATCCAATCCCTTGAAACAAGCTTGGATTTTGTGTGTAGTAAAATGAATATAAAGTGGGGTTGTCTCTTGAAGCATGTCGATAGAAATTAGCCAACAACTCTTCTCTAAAATCATATAACCTTTTGAGTTTTTGTTGATGTTGCTTTGGGCTAAGTTTCCATTTCTTGGGTTTTTGTATCTTGATCTTGTGAGAAATCATTGAAAAGACATGTGTGGGGCTCAATTGCTTATCTTTGCTTTTAATGACTTCTTTTTACCAAATACACTTTCTTGATTATGTTTCAAACTAAAGATGTCCTATGTCAAAATTCCTTTTCTTCCCACAAAGTGTTGTGTGGGAATTCCAAGAAATTGAGGCAAAGGGATTTCCTAGGTTAACCCTAGTTAGAGCAAATGACGATATAAATTCAAGTGATGAGAAACCTCTAAGGACATAATCCCAAGGGAAGGCAACAACACTTAAATTTGTCAAAAGGTATTTGCTCTATCAAAAGGGGTTTGAAATTTGCATGATCATGTTTAAGTGTTTGTTTTCCAATGTTTACGAACAAGCATGTGTTTTTGTAACCCAAAAGCATGTACAATCCTATGGATGTGATAGACAATGTTTGTTGAGTCCCCACTTGGACAAGTCCAGCTACACCTACTTTTAGCGGATGGTTAGATAAAGTTTCCGGACCCTTAATCGCCTCCACTCTATTAATCTCACTTATAATGCGCAACCAAAGCACCAACAATTCATGAAACTCCTACAGCATGCTTCATCTCTACCAAAAAGTTTGCACCGGCTTGCACGACCGCCTTTGCACTAACAAACAGATTATGACGGCAAATTCCTAGCATGTCTCTATAAGGACTTTCTCATTGTAGGAGTTGACTCAACGTGGCAAAGAGTCCCCTTCTATCCATCTCCCTTGCCGGAAGCTCAAATCGGGTATGCTTCGGCTCAATATCCTTCACATTTATATCCCTTTACCGGAAATACCTTTGGCTCTTAGAGTGTTACCAGCTTGAGCCGCTCCCTTTGGGGTGATTACTTTTCTCCCACAAGGCTGCTCTAAGATGTTCAGCGAATGCAGCTGAAACAAATATTCAACTCGGATCAATCCTTGTAGGCAACAAAGAGAGAGAATGTATGCAACAAAGTCCCCACTCACACTCGCACAATAGTTTGTTCAATTTTAAGCCCAAATCGAAGTGTGGAGGTGATTGCTTTATCTCAACCCAAAGTCATGGAAAAGACCTTTTGATTCTCAAGATCGCTATAAAGCGCGAGAGAAGCGCATACGTCCTTTTCCAATGGATTTAGTCTAAGTAAGCCCTCACAAACAAACAAAACTACACTTGTTCTTTTTAAACCCTCAAATGCAATGATGATTTCATTTTAAAGCACCAAATGAAGTGTGAGAAATTGCCTTGTTCAATTGTTAATCCAATAAAACCAAATCTAGTAAGTTGTGATCCTAAAGTTCATTTTAATCTTTGCAAGAAATGAAAAAGGTTCTTTTTAATCCCAATTGAAAACTAGTGTCCTAAGAAGGAGAAGGATGACAAATTCTTTGAAGAAGTGTTAAACAAACACTTAAGTGTTAAAAAACACTTTGATTAGATAAAATATCATCTCCATGCTCCTCTTTCTTTTGATTTCAATTTCCAACCTACAAAAGTGATCAAAATGTTAGATGAGATCAAAAGAAACAAAAAGATATAGGGGTTAGATAAACCATTTACCAAAACACCCTAAAACTTAGCCAAGTTATCATGTGTTTACTTTAAATGTAAATTTGAAAATTTTAACTAATTTAAAGTTAAGAAACACCTACACCATTGGATAGCTTGTGAAATTCTACCCTATTTTAAAAAAAAAAGCATCAAAAAAGACCTACGTATGACCAAGATATGGTCATTTTAAAATTGAATCTAAAAACACTAAAATAGTGATCATATGCGGGTTAATGAATAGTGCTGTCAAAAAACAGCGAAATTTTATTAAAAAACGTGTTGGATTTGAGGTGTATGCCCTCCTTCTAGCGCCAATATGTGAACCATTTGAATCTATACCTTGAACAAACACAATAAACATGCAAACAATTAGATCAAACACAAGATTAGAAACCAATGATTCCTCAAGAAATCCATTTGAAATTTGCAAAAGATAAGAAATGGAAATGAAGAACACAAATGAAACAATTAAATCCTATCTAATGCAAGCAAACTCTTGATCTCTTGAGGGAGTTGGTGCAAATAGGTGTGTGGAGATTTGCCCTTTCCCAACTCCTTGAATGCAAATGTTGATTGAAGATGATTGATCCACTTGATGAAGACTTTGAATGTATGCTCCAAGCTTAAAATCTACAAAAAACCTAGCTATGATTCAATGAGATGGATGAGGATTGCTAAGTATTTTAGCATGGTAACTTTGCTTGAGATGTGGATGCTAAAATGAATGGTGAAGCATTGTATTTATAGAATGATAAGTTGAAGAGATGTCCAAATTTGATCAATGTGGGACAAAGATTCAACCAATGATATAATGCCACTTGTCAACATGTGAGAGGATGAAGGTTGAGCAAGTTTTGAGGATTGTGCAAGTTTGAAATTTGAATTTGATGAGATGACATGTTTAGGGGGGATGAAAAAATGAGTTAAATGCCAAGTGGGAGACATGTAAGAGACAATGTAAGAGCTTTAAATGCTTTGTTGGATGGACAAGTCCTTTTGGGGGGAGATTTCAAATTTGAGGAATATTCCCACTTAGATGCCTCTTTTGAATGAAAATAGGGAATTATTAAATCAAATAAATGATTTAATTGTGCAAGTTGTAAAATCTAGAGGATTTGAGGATAGATTAAATTAATCAGATTTGATTAATTTAAGGATATTTAGTTGGATTTGACAATTTGATTTAGATTTTGGATTAATTTAAATCAAAAAGAGAGGAATATGATAAGAGGCTAATTAAATAAAGATTTTGATTTATTTAATTAAAAGGGATGGTGTTAGATTAAATCAAATAAGGTTTTAATTTATTTAATTTAACAGATAGACTCTAGAGATTTAATCAAATAAATTGATTATTTAATTAAATAGGGATAATTAGATCGTATGAATACTTAATTCAATAAGGGAAAGTGGAC
>VDFB02143540.1:0-20287 GCA_007258455.2 Sequoia sempervirens | reverse complement strand
GACAATTGTGAAGTTGCAAAAAATTGTGCATGGCTATCAACTTCTCTGCTAGTTTAGAGGTAAGCCTATTTCTCTTTATAGAGTGGATGAAGCTATATGTGGACCAATTCCTCTTTGCAATAAAGGAATTTCCTTTGAAAGGAGGTGAATGGTAAATGTCCTCAACTCTGGTTGTATCCTTGTTATGCCATGACCACCATTCAGTAGGCTCAATTTTAGCCAATGTAGCTCTGCTTATCTTCGCCTATGGTTTGTTGAATGTTTGACAGTGGAAATTAGTAAAGGCAAGCAATTATGAGTGAAATATAGTTGACTCCTCACTTGAATAGACTTTCAAAGGGCCTTCATTAACCCTTCATTCACCTCTACATCATCACGAGGAGGAAACCACCCAACCTTTGGTGTATTTCATTTGAGACTTAGAGCAAAGTTTGCCATATGAAGCGAGGTGCTCATAGTGTTTGACTGATGCATCAAAATTGGTTTAATATGTTGCTCATATAATCCCAAACTTAAGATCTCTACATTATAAATTGTTTGCTTCATCCACCCAAGCATGTTGTTAAATGTTGTATAAATCTCTCAAGACTAGGAGAATCCATATCAACATATCTAATGACATCTGCAATAGGCAAGATGAAGGAGAAAACATACCTATAAAGAAAAGTTTGAAAAAAGAATAAGTCTCAAAGTCAACTGATAATTTAGAAACTTGGAAATAATAAAATCAACAAATTGTTAAGAAAATCAGGAATTTTTTACCTCATAATGGACCACCAATTGTCAAGGATCTTTTGTTTAATATTTTTTCCCTGAACAGTGTTTATAGTAGATCTATTTCTCTTTGTATTAACCATCATCAACTATGCTTTTGCAACTCAAGCATTCTTTCTAACAAAATGAAATAATTGACATACCCTGTCTTCATAAGTTTGAGGAATTCCTTTGTTAAAATTTTTGTGAAGAGATCAAGTGAGGCGTGGTGGTTGCAAATGAATATTTGAATATCTTTAGCTTCTCTCAGCACTTGTTGCACCCAATCTATCTTCCCTATGTCTTTCATTGATAGCTGCCCAAACAGAAAGATAGCTGACCAGCTGCCCAATCTATCTTGATAAGTATAGGGTTTTCTCATTTTGGGTTCAATTTCTTGTTAGCTAGATTTGTCTGTAATGGTGCTGATTACTTAACTTAAGATGTTTATCTGGTAGCCTCTGTTTGGAGCATCATTTTTTCTCTCTCATGTTATTTCTACCTGTTGTACATTTTAGTCGTAGTATCTATTTTGGTCATTGGAAGGCACTAATATAATTTCATTCTTTACTCTTTTATACTACCTTTTTTTTTCTGCATCGATCTTCTAGAATTTGGCTGGATCTTGATTTTTAATGGTTATTTTATCCCTTTTGTCTTGGTCTTTGTCTCCATTCCAATTATCACTTCTTGCTTCATCCTTGATTGTTAGTTTCAGAAGTCTTTTGAGATGGTTTACTGGTGTCTGTTCCTTTGCTTTCTTTTGCGTCTTAAAAGGGATGCATAAAGACTTAGTTTGTGATTTATCAGTGTCCGTTGGTACTTGCTTAGTTGTTTCATTACTTTGAGGCCCTCCTAGTGTAGATTTACTGTCAAATGTTAGGTACTCTATAAAATATTACAATATAAACTTATTTAGGGGATTTTGCTTCCTTAGGATGTTTGATTAAGATCTTTACAGTTTTCCTAGAGGTTTCTATCAGTAGGACTGTTAGAAAATGTCAACTTTATAAGTGCATTCCCTTAAAATTTGAGAAGAATTGACAAATGTTATTGACTTGATTTGTGCGCTGTTAATTGGTCTATGTTTCACTTTCAAGTCAGGAACAGAATAGCTTATGTATACTTTCAGCAAGAATTATAAATCTGCCATTTTTCAATATTACTGGTTGTAAAATGCTTTTTATTTCTTCAATATACTGAAGACAATTTGTACAACTTCATAGATAAAATATTAGCTTGGTAGTTTTTTCTGATGCGTGATTGCATATGCGATGGCTCAGTATGACATGAAGTTCATATTTTAGTGCAAGCTTTGTTTTCTTCTTTACAGTTGCCTTCTTAATAAAATCTGTATAAAGAGCAAAACAAAAAAAGGGAAAACATTATGAACTTTTTGATATAATCATGAAACAAATATGAAATTGTAAATGGGATGGAATTGTTATAGAGAACAACAAAAACATTGTGAATGCATTTTTCGTTTCTAAAACTATTTTATGCATTAAGCATATAGTTATTTCCTTCTGCTATTTTTGATAAAATGATAAAATGGTTTACTAATGAACACATTTAAAAATTAATAGTTATTTCCAATTAAGTATAAAGAGCAAAACAAAAAAAAAGGAAAACATTATGAACTTTTTGATATAATCATGAAACAAATATGAAATTGTAAATGGGATGGAATTGTTATAGAGAACAACAAAAACATTGTGAATGCATTTTTCGTTTCTAAAACTATTTTATGCATTAAGCATATAGTTATTTCCTTCTGCTATTTTTGATAAAATGATAAAATGGTTTACTAATGAACACATTTAAAAATTAATAGTTATTTCCAATTAAGTATAAAGAGCAAAACAAAAAAAAAGGAAAACATTATGAACTTTTTGATATAATCATGAAACAAATATGAAATTGTAAATGGGATGGAATTGTTATAGAGAACAACAAAAACATTGTGAATGCATTTTTCGTTTCTAAAACTATTTTATGCATTAAGCATATAGTTATTTCCTTCTGCTATTTTTGATAAAATGATTAAATGGTTTACTAATGAACAATAAAAAAATTAATTGTGTGCCAACATATTGATACATTGATATCATTTTTGTTATACTTTGACAGGTTAGCTGTGTGAAGATGCTTTCTGGAGAGCGTGTGCTTACTGCTTCACATGATGGGTCTGTTAAGATGTGGGATGTCAGAACTGACACTTGTGTGGCAACTGTTGGTCGTTCTTTAAGTGCGATTCTATGCATGGAATATGATGACTCCACAGGGCTTTTAGCTGCTGCTGGAAGGGATGGGTGAGTATATCTAAGCAATCTTGGAACCCAATTCTATGGTGTTATGGATTGGAAGATTGTGCAGCATCATTTCAGTGAGTGAATTTTATGTGGTTCATGGCTTTTTCATATTTAGGGTTGGCAATATATGGGATATACGAGCTGGAAGACAAATGCACAAGCTGTTAGGGCATACAAAATGGATTCGGTGAGATAATAAATAATCTGTCAAAAGACTTCTCAGTAGTAATATTTTATGAATAAAATCGATTTTACCACAACTTATTACTGCTGTGATTATTTTAAATATGATTCATGGTTATTTTGGATATGAGTCTTTGTGGTTTTTTTATATATGGCTATTTCCAGATCAATGAGAATGGTTGGAGACACTATTATTACTGGGAGTGATGACTGGACTGCCAGATTGTGGTCTGTTTCTCGTGGAACTTGTGATGCTGTACTAGCATGCCATGCTGGCCCAATCACTTGTGTTGAATACTCTGCTTTTGACAAAGGGATAATCACTGGTGTGCCTCACACATATTGTCTTCTTAAAGAAAGTTTAATTAACATTTCAGCAGCATTATTTTTTCTATTTTACAGACAAATTTGAAAGTACTTCATCCACAGTTCAATACTTTCATCTCTTTTGCAGGTTCAGCAGATGGTATGGTGCGAATTTGGGAAACTCAAGAGGGTGAGCTGAGAATATTTTTAACTTTGGCTGACATATTCATTCATGGAATTCAATTCTTGTGTTATGTATTGAGTGTCAAAATTGCAATTTAAATACTTTGCAATATTCTAGAAAATTTTATAGTGAACTGTTACCACATGAAAAAGGAAGTCCAATTGTTGCATATGATATGAAAGTATTGAACTCGATAAGCTTGGCTTTGAGTTTGAGTCATTGTTGCATAGGAATCGATGATCATATGGAGTGCCAGTCTGTCCTGTTATGCAATGTGGATTTCCTGGTTACAATCAATCCCCTTATAGGCATATATTGACTGTTTTTTCTTTTGATCTCTATCACTTATTTTAGTGAATATGAGAAATGACCAAAATACCTTTTGGATATCCAAACAACCATAGAATAAGCTAAGTTATGTTTATAGCCTACTAATAGTCCATAGTGAATGTTAGTTTTCCAAATAATATTGGACATACGTAGCTGGGTAAACATGTTCTGTGCACATTTGCAATACCTGTGTTTACACAATTTCAGAAATCATAGGTTACAAAATCCTGAGTTCACAAAGAAGATGCTATATTACTGAACTAATATTCCAAATGTAATTTTTTTTTTTAAAATCTTGTTGTCAACAATATAAAAAATAACCTTTTTTTCACCTTTCCCCACATAGATGTTTGTTTTCTTAAACAGATTTTGAACTCTTAGTGCTGATTTGGTGCAAGGCCAACTATTGAAGTTACATGGTGCACTTGTCTTAGTATAAAAGATGTTGGAACTGATTCAATAAATTGTGATGAGCAAATGGTTGAATATAAATCAATAGCCTTAATATTTTATGCAAACAGAAAACTTCGCTAAGAGATTTTTCAATTTAAATTTTTTTTCTTATGTCTATCATTGTAGTTTCATTTCTAAATAAGAAATAGTTAATTTTTATAGCTTATTCCTGATATTCAAGGTGTCTATAGTTGCTTGACACATGCAATGGCATTACATGTTGGTTCATATATGTACCAAAAAATGCCTTCCATGATAGGTGTGAAAGTTGTATTTGGCTTAGAATTAGCGTAGTATGCTAGAACTACCTGATCAACCCAATGTTACCAACACAGAGAAAACTAATCAATTACTTTATTATTGTACTAAAAAAACTCCAATTTGAGGTTTATGCAAGCTGAAGTCATAAAATAACCTTGCAATTGTAGATAGTTACTACAGAAGTTGTAAGAATTAAATAATCAGATTCTAGAGCTTATTCCTTCAGGGTTTTGCAGTCACTTAACATGTGCAATGCTCTTATCATCTTATGCCTAAAATTACCTTACAGGAAGTATGATATTACTTTCTCAGTTCCAAATCATGCATAAGTGTGTATCATATTAAGACTTAACTTCCTTAAAACTGAATTTCAGAACTCAATAGGCATGAAGGAAAATAATGATCATGCATCATTTTCCTCTTCCTCATAATGGATCATGGAGTGTGATGCAAAACATTAATGCTAAAAATTCCTAGACAGTACATCCAGAAGCATTTTGCAACACTTCACAGTTTACTATTTTGTTTAAGACCGAAAAAGAAAAATCCCAACAATCTTAAAATGAAAGCTTTTGGCTCTGTAGTTTATGATAATCTTAAGGAATTATACCCTTGAATTTGTGTTTACTATGTAATAAATCTGAATGACATGATTGATATGTGATAAATGTATCTGAATTAAATGTTATGAGAATAAATTTTATTTGGGCTAATGAGTAATTCTGAGAGTAATGTTGATTATTGTTTGCGCAAATCAATCTTTAGTAGTGTAATTTTTTAAAGTAATTATTATTTAGTAATGGATAATTAGTTATTAATTGTAGGCTTTAATAAAGTCATTCCAACTTTAGGATATATTTTATGTTTTATTTCCTTTTAGTCAAACGGACAATTGAATCCTAAGACTTTATCCTTAATATGAGGCTGAACCTCATGATACCATTATTAGCTACCATTCCTAAAAACTTTAGCTATTACTGCACCACTGGATTTTATTAACAAATAATACAATACTAGAGTCTTTTGCAATAGAATAAAATGTTTTAAGATGGCTATAATGGTCATCTAAGTTCTGACTGAAATTAAGAATCTCATCAATATAGACACATGAAAATTCTGTCCATGTGCTCCTAAAAATAAGCAAGCACATTCATTAATCGGAAAGGCATTACAATCCATTCAAAATGTCCAAATGGGCAGTTGAATGCAAACCTGATTTACAATCAAATTGAGAAAATAGCAAGCATTATTGATGAGCTTATTGATGAGCTCCATGGGGCCATGTTCTTCTCGAAGATTGATCTTCGTTCGGGCTATCACCAAATCAGAATGAGGGAGGCGGATATAGAGAAGACAGCGTTTAGATGCCATTTTGGGCATTTTGAATTTCTTGTCATGCCTTTTGGTTTGACAAATGCTCCAGCTACATTTCCCAACTTAGAAAGAAATGTAAGACATAAAGATGAGTTTAGAGAGAAAGTCGAAAGCCTGGCTGCATCATATATTCCTGCATTCTGCAAGAAGCTGGAAGAGCACCTGGGCGCACGAAGAAGTGGCTGGGCATTTTAGAGTAAGGTAATGCCGGGTTCCGCCGAAGAAATCAAAAAGTGTGAGTTCGAGGCGGATGCATCCTTATTATCGGCCATTCAGCGTAAAGTGGGATCCGTGAAAGATAAGAGCTATTCTGATTAATATTAACCAGCGAATATTTCCTTACCATAGAGTCATGTGGGATTCTATAGAAGATTTAGGAAAGGTTATTCTCAACAAAAGCAACACCTCTCATGATCTTACAAAAAGAAAGGAGCTTCCTTTGGGATCTCAGAAGAAGGCACAAGAAGCTTTGTGGGACAAGCTTATAAGGAAAATCATGAGCACGAAAATCTGATTTTCACAAAACCCTTTGAATTCATTAAAATAGAGTTTTGGTGGGTGAGGGCGCCGAAGCCGTCTAATGCATGAAACATCCGGCTTGTCTCTAGAGTTTGCTGAAGAGGGCAGAAAACCCTTTGATTTCCTTATTTTATGATGCGATGCTTGCATCATGCATGGTCTAAATTCCGCTGGTGGGAAGTAAAATTTCCGTTGTTAAGACCGTATTCATGGAATAGTCTCCTAACATTTTATGTGCCAAAAGCACTAAATGAAAGCGCGTTGGGGCGGGGTAAGTAAGCTCCAGCAGATTCCTTGACACGAAATATGTCAGTGGTAATATATAGTGCTGATGCTCTTTCAAGAAGGCCTCATTTGCAGTCACTTTGTGAGTTATCAGCAGATTGGAAGGAGTTAATTGCTGCTGATTATGTTAAAAAACAGTTTGCAACCAGCTTGCTAGAAGGTCATTTGGTTGATGAAAGGTATAAGTTGGTTGGTGGTATAATATACTATAAAGATAGAATCTTTCTAGAACAAGAATCTAACCTTAAAAAGAAGATTCTACAATCTTTTCATGATGTTCCCCTCATACATCATCAAGGGATTTTCAAGACTTATAAGCAGATTCGTGAAAGATCCACTTGGAAAGGTTTGAAAGAAGAAGTCTTGAACTACATTAGAGAGTGTCCGATTTGTCAAAGAAATAAAAATGAACACTCTTATCCAGCTGGTCTGCTACAGCCCTTGCCCATTCCGAATCAAAAATGGGAAAGTATTGCCATGGATTTCATCACTGGGTTGCCCAAAGTGCAAGGACGTGATTGTATTTTTGTTGTGGTTGATAGACTAACGAAATTTGCTCATTTCTTTGCTGTCACTACTTCATTTACAACAACTCAAGTGGCTGAGTTGTTCTTCAGAGAGGTCTTCCGTTTGCATGGGTTACCTAAAACAATTGTCAGTGATAGGGACAGCAAGTTCCTAAGTGTTTTTTGGCAAGAGATCTTCAGATTGAGTGGGACAGTGCTTACTCCAAGCACTAGTTATCACCCACAAACAGATGAGCAATCAGAAATTGTTAGCAAGTGGTTAGAGGGTTACCTAAGAAACTATGTTTCAGGACAGCAAAGAGCTTGGATTAAATGGCTTCATTTAGGAGAGTATTGTTATAACTCTTCTTATCACATGTCAATTAAGATGTCACCTTTTATGGCTCTTTATGGTTATGAAGCTACTAATTTTGTTGACTTAGTGTTTGGTGATAGTAGAGCTCCACAAGCACTGGATATGTTACAACAGAGCCAAGACATCTTGAAATCTCTCAAGGAAAATCTGCAACAAGTTCAAAATCAGCAGAAGTTATACGCTGATCAGCAGCGTGTTGAGAGGTCTTTTGAAGTTGGGGACATGGTCTATTTGAGGATTCAGCCATATAGACAATCTTCTCTCAAGAAAAGTGGTGTGGAAAAGTTGAAGCCACGATTTTATGGTCCTTTCAAAGTCACCAAGAGAATTGGTGAAGTTGCTTATGAGTTGGAGCTTCCAGCTGAAAGCAAAGTACATAATGTCTTACATGTGTCACGCCTCAAGAAGGCAATTGGACACAACGTGGTGGCTACATCAGAATTACCTCCATTGGATGAGGAAGGACAGTTGGTGTTGATTCCTGAAGAAATCCTTGATACTAGAGAACGTTCTTTGAGGAGAAGGACAATCAAAGAATATTTGGTTAGATGGAGGAACCTGCCTATTGAAGATGCCACATGGAAAGGAGAACAGATTTTGTTGCATCCATCTTTTCAGTTGCTTGAGGACAAGCAATTTCGAGGAGGGCGGACTGTAATGTCCCCTTCTCATCAGTAATCTGTTCCGACACTCATCAGCCTATTCCGGAAGCCGGTAGGCGTGTGTGAGGTAAAAATTAGGGTTTCCAGTTCGGAGGTTCCTTGGCATTTTCTGTGAGTTTACTATTTATAGTAAATTCTATTTTAAGCAGTATGGAGTTTGTCAGCTTTCAGTACTTCATTTCCAATTGGAGCTTTTATTTGTAGTTCATGTTTGACCTCTTATGGCATTTTTATGTTGAAATAAGGCATTAAGGTTATATTATGCAGTTGACCCCTTGGCCTAGGTGAACAACTTTAAGTTGTATTTAAAAAGGGGACTTGGAAGGGTGGCACCTTCATGAAGAGCTTTATTATTTTTTTTAATAAGAACATTATTCCTTGGGCAAAAGTGGACGCCACTTTATTAAGTGAGAATTATGAAATAAAGTGAATTTCTTATTATGCATTTTGGACGCCATCTTGAGAAGTTGAATGTTTTTGGGAATTTGAAAGGTCTCTTGTGTCTTTTGATCTGCTTCTCAGGCATTTAAAGAGTTTGTGAGCTCTTATTTAATGAGGGTTTTTTGCTCCAGCATTTCATCCATGAAAATTATGCTAAAGTTATGCTGTCGAAATGACAATTGACATATTACTTCGAGGATGTCTACCTCCTAGCCTTTCATCCAATTTCGTGTTTGCAATATAACACCTAGTTGGCTACATTGCTGCTTCTCAACATCAGACTAGCAGATTGAGCATCAAGATTGAAGAATTTCTGGAGTATTTTTACAGTTTTGATTTCCTGATTTATCAACCGCTGAAGCTGATTTTTGATTATAACTTTTGGAGTGATTTTATTTCTGTTCTGGGTATTTTGCCAAAACAGTTCTTAGTGCAAGGCGACCCCTTCCTCCAAAAATTGGAATTTATTTCCAAGTTTCTGATTTTATAAAGAAAAATCGATTTTTCAAGGAGGCCGTACCATTTAGAAGAGCATTGGGATTCGTGCTAAATAATATGGAATCTTTGGTGATTGTTTCTAGATTGCATCTTGGGCGCCAATCCTCTAGGGAGCATTTGCAACTGATTTCTTGTCATTCGGAGGTAAATTGACCAAGTTATGAACATTTAATGAATTCACAGTTGCTGGTTTGAATTTCCAGAATTCTGATTTTTATATCAGATTGTTACAATTTCCAATTTTTGGTCTTATACTTCAGTATTTGAGTGTTATATGATTGTAAAAGTTCATACTTCATGTTTAAGGTTCATTTCCTATCATTGTAATTTGTAATCTGCAGAGTTTAATTTGTAAAGGTTGAGATTAAGCATTACTAATCCAACCATTTTTCAGTTCTGCAATTACTTATTGTTTTGTCATTAAATTACCCCTGGATGGTTTACCGCCAGTGTGGATAATCTGATTTGTAACACTCTTATACCCACTTTCATAGTGGAGAATCCCCACAGCTCTGTGGATGCCCGCCGCAGGGGACGAATTGTTTTAAATGTAATCTTTTCCCCCACTGTTTGGTGGTAGTGTGGAAATGTTCTTATGGCTGGTTATCCGCCTATCAGTTTATAATTTCAAAATTCAACACTCCGTCATATGTTAGCACCTCGCCCTCAGTGGGATCTTGAGTGCACATTCTTGACGTCGAGTAGTTTTCATTTCAAGTTCAGTTTTCAATTTGATGCTAATGCTAATCCAGTTAACTATTGTTGGTTATGTTGTGTAATTCCTTTGAAAAAATTGGTTAGCATATTTCACTCATTCACTTAACCAACTTTCGAAGCAAATTCTACTTAACTTTATTCTAACTTTAATCTATGGCGGAAGAAGATATGCAACCTTGCTTACTATTTGACAATAAAAGTTATTCAAAGCAAATCATGCATAAGAGCTTTTATTATCGGAAATATCCCAAAGGCACAATCATATAATTGCCTCACCCTTACAAAATGGAGGTGTATGAAGCTCAATTTGTGGTGGCTCCCAACACAATTCATCGGCCAAAGATTTCCAAATCAACCACAGAGATTTAAAAAATGTCTAGTTAGGGTTTACCTCAAATGTACTTCTACTAGATACACCTTTTAGCAATATTATAAACCAACAATAAAATAGAAAGTTGTTGTGTGCCGATTTTAAACAGTTTGATTGGTTGAAGATGACGAGCCACCTCACAGTTTGATGCCTCTCCTCACAGGCTCACTTCTCTGTGCATGTTTTAGAATATTTTCTCTTGGCCAGGATGAGACTCCTGCCCTTGGCGCCTTGCCCTTCCTAGCTTAGATTTTAGAGCTCCTTGTAGATTTGACTTTTTTCTTTCTCTTTGCCCTCAGACCGAATCTTTGAGATCCTGGAAGTCTCCCTTGGAGCAAAAGTCCTGACCTCCTGGCTGGTTTTGCTTTGAAATTCTCTGTCAAACCAAGATGTTTGCCCCTTTGATTTCCAATTCCTCTCCAGAATTAGGTAACAGGAGAAACTGGTCTGTATGCATGAGATCAAGAACACTTCTGTCACATCTAGATTCTGACATTGGAAGTTTATATTTTAATTGAGATGAAATCCCTCAAGAAGGCCTGACAGAAGAGGGTCTGATTAGATGAACTTTCCAAGATGTCCTGAACATTCTGTATGTCTTAGAAGAAATTTGCTTTCACATAATAATGGTGGAGGAAATTAACTTCTCCCAAGTATTTCAGACTTAGCCAAATTCTTTTGGCTATTTTGAAAATACTCATAGGATCCATTCAACATTTAGAAATAAGGTTTGATGAAACTCTGTTGCATCTTTTCTTGAATTTGGCTTGTGCTATGTAGGACAAATTCCATCTTTGGACAAGGATCTTATTCATTTCCTCTTTACTCCTCTTCATCCTTCATGTTTTCTGTCCAACACTTAGTGAATTCTTCTCCCCAAGGTATCAACACTTAGCCAATTTTCTAAGTTTTAGCCAATTTTCTCATCCTCTCCTTGGGCGGACTTCACATGAGCTTGGACGTTTTCTCTCTCGGCCTAAGTTGGACTTCAAGCCACTTTGGACAAACATCTTTGGGGAGAAGTCGAGCTTTCTCTAGTGCTTACCATATTTTCTTTTACATTGGGGCGAACTTTCTCAACACTTTGACATTTCTTTTCTTGGTCTAGGTCGGACTTTGCATCATGTTTGCCAATTTACTTGGTGGATCTTATGGATGTTCGGACATACCTTCTCCAAGCAAAGTCGGACTTCAAAACTTCATTCCATGTGTATGGTGGACTTACTTGAGTCCTGGACATTGCACACTTGAGGGAGGCTGGACTTCATGAGTGTTTGGCCATGCTTCTTTGATGCCTAGGCGGACTTTAAGATGTTCTTTCCATGTTTCCTTTTGGAATGGTGAACTTTGAGAACTTCTTTCCATTTATCTTCCCAAGGTAAGGTGGACTTAGAGATTTCTTGCCAAGAGATAGGTTGGACTTTCCATTAAGCTTGCCATTTTTCATCTCCCTTCTAGGCACTTCATGCCTTAGAATATTTTCCACCATGATTGAGGGCGGATTTTGGACTGTCTTGGACACTTCTCTAGGTGGACTTTGCACTTGTCTTGGACATCCATCCTTGGGCAGACTTTGCTTCATGCTAGACATCTTCACCTTGGGCGGACTTGAAGCTTGCCCTTCCATCCATTATTTTGTCCAAGGCATTTCATATTTTTAAGTATTTGGAAATAAATTATTAAAATATTAAAATATTTTAATTTATTTCCAACCCGTTCGTGTTGGACCCATGGCTATTTTGATCTTTCTCCTTTTTTCCTTGGCTAAAGTTTATTTTCCAAATTTATTCCAATTTTTGTCTAGCCAAGTTAAAATTCTAGCCATTTCGTCGACAAATGTTATGCCAGATCCTTATTTTCTCCTGCCATGGCGGATTTTAAACTGTGTTGGGCACATTTTCTTTTGCCAAAATCAATTTTCTCTTGGTCAGACGAATTTCTGTAGGCAAAGTCTTTGTCTGGATGTCTTCCTTAGGCAAAATTCCATGATACTTGACAAATTCTTAACCTTCTCAGCCAAGGGTTGGCTTTCCTACCTCTTTGCCTGTTGCATTTTTCTCTGGATACTTGGCCAACTTTATCAAATTTTCTCTAGACATCCAGACTTAGGAGAATTTTAGTCCTTCTTCTCTTCTCATGTTAGGCGAACTCCATTTTTTCTTTGCCATGTCCCAAGCGGACTTTCCAAAGTCTTTTCTATCTTCCACATGCCATGGCGGACTTCCTTTAGCACTTGCCTTTCAAACTTTAGCACTTTCTCCTCTTGAAAATGTCATAATACTTAGCCAAAAATTTCAATTTTTCATCCTTTAGGCCTCTATACTTGGGCAAATTTTCGAATTTCTCTTGACTAGGCCCCAAACACTTAGCAAAAATTGTAATTTTCTCCCTTCATAGACCATGGCGGACTTTCCAAGTGCTTGGACAAGGTGAGGGCGGACTTTCTATCATCTCTTTGAACATGGTGGACTTCCAAACCTTTTAGCACTTACCTTAACACTTTGTCTCTTGGAAACGTTACAACACCTAGCCAAAATTTCGATTCTCCACCTTTTTAGGCTCTTATACTTAGGCTAATTTTTGAAATTTTCCTTACTAGGCACCAATATTTAGTGAAATTTTCAACTTTTTCCTCTCCCATGTGCCTAGGCGGACTTTCCAAGGTATCTTCCAAGTCAAGGTGGACTTCAAAGAATGTTTTCCTAGCCTTTCTCAAGTCATGGCAGACTTCACAAGCCTCCTGCCTTAGTGAGGGCGGACTTTGGAAGTGTTTGGCCAAGTCCCACTTTTCAAGGGCGGACTTTAGATGACCTTTGCCAAGTCTAGGCTGTGGACTCTGCATGGCTCCTGATTACGCCTCAGCCATGGATTTGCTGTGCTTCCCACAAGGCACTTTGACAGGTCTTGGCATCTCTCTTATGAGTTAATAAGGCACTTCCCCATAACTTGGACACCTCCTTCCCTGCTGTCAGCCAACTTTGAAGACATCTCCCAGATGATTCTCCTCGCCTCCCTCTTTTCATAGCTAGCCTACAGGCTTAATTCTCTCAAATTTTGGATTCTTTTGGTTTTCGCGCTTTCTTTTTTGACTCACTTTCCATGCTCTTTCTGATTTTACCACTTGATTTTTTTTCACTTGATTTTCATGATTTTCTATTTGTTATTGATTTTGATCCTAAGATGGAAAGTTGACTCGACTGTGGCTTTCTAAAAATAGTGCCAAAATCCCAAAAATAGGAACCTCTGCTTGGTCCAAAATGCCAAAATACAAAAACTAAAAGCAAAAAACATTCTAAAAAAATAGGAAGTGTCAGACTACTGAAAGTGGGAACAAGCGATCTGTTTCTTCGCCTTCCAGCGCCTTATTAATATCTTATGCTCTAATTCAAGCATGGATTATTGACTTGGCTCGGATGACTCTCAGAAAACTGATTTGAAACTCTCAAAATGATGACCTCATTGTAAAAAGACAAGTGATAAGTAGTTGTGATGCCGAGGCAAAAAGCGAAAATAGGGGGTCCCCATTTGCAATGGGGCGATGTGTGAAAAGGTCACAACAGGTCCCATGGACAAATTGGAAGCCCAACATTCCCAACGCTTGTTGACTTCCGTTGTGCTAGTTTGATAACCCCAGAAATCCAATTGTACCAGGTCTCAAAATCCTGTTTCTAGAGGCAACCAACAAGAGAAAATTGTAAAGAACCTGCAAAAAGTTAAACACAAAATAATTTGTGCTTCTTTTTCACCTTCAATCAAATACATTACATATTTATAGGATTCTCATATCCTATTTTTTAGGAAACAACTCAATATATTGAGGTGTTTGAACAACTCAAACGTACAAACAAATACTCCTTAAATATTATTTTCTCACCTAGAATAGTTTCGTGAATTGTTACTATAACTCACTTTTATTTTAACTTTGCACACATTATTATACTAACCAATGTGAACACTAACATGATTTCTAACACCCCCCCTTAGTGTGAACATGGGGAGAATGTACAACACATGAACTGGAAACAGGATTGTATGCCTATGCATACTTTTAGGTCTGCACACTGCTCTCTGGATCTTGCTGCACATGATCACCTACATATGAGAATTTATCTTGCTTTCACTTCTAGTGAACTCATCACCGACCAACCATACTTCCAAGAAGTCTGACAGTCAGAGGATCTCTGTAGTCAGCTGCTCTCCTATACAATTGTTTACAACATCAATGATGTTCACATTCTCCTCCTTTTAGGTTTAACACTTCCAGTTGTAGTAGGCCAACTCTTGTGGCTCATAATCTTGATTTAAACGAAAGGCACCTCTCATCAACCTTTCATGGTTTTCACATAGGTTTATCACAAACTTGGACATGAAAAGGGTCACACTCATCTGTTCACCTCATATGGTTTTTTGGATCACCACTAACCTTTTCAAGATCCATGAACTGCATTACACTAGTGCTTTTGTTTATTATAATATTTTACACTAGGAGGATACATAAGAAATTAACATACATGAATAGAAATATCCACTATTGTTGATCGTGCCACTTGATCTCCAACAACATAGAAAACTATCAATGGCACACAATAGAAAATAAAATGCCACCAAAGCTGATAAGTGGCCTCGTCATTGGTGACTGACGAGAGGATGCAGATTGTCCTCCAACCTCCTGTGCCTCCATCTTCCAATTGGTTTCCTACTTAGCAAATTTGGCGTTGAAGCTCAATTTTAAAATTTCCCCACAAGATGGACGTCGCGTACAAGCAATAGTGTGTCCAATTACAATTGACACCATTTTTATTTTTATAATATTTTGGCACTTTTGAATTTTGAGACATAAGACAATAACTAGACAATAACAACTTACCACTATAAAACTATTAAAATTTAATTTTAATTTCAAATGTAAATTTTAAAATAGTAGAATGTACTCATCTCCTCCATGTAGACTCTACTTGCGTTGACTTAGATCTTGCTATCCATGCCACTATTCGTTCACACATCCACACAAGTCTTGTTTGGGAGTCCATGATCACATAGTTGGCAATAGCTGCATTTTTTTTTTGGGAGTGATTGTGGCTTGAGAAAATCAGTCTTCTAGAGTCACAAAAGATTCTATGACCATGCTGAGCCCAATGACTGTGATTGGCAAACACTTCATGTAAGGAAAGAATATTCTTCCTGTAGATAATGTGAACTTGCTAGAAGAATGTATGAGCTGAAAATCCCTTCACAAATTCTAATGTTCAAAGATGTAGATCAAGAATTTCAGAGCCACGAATCAACAACAAAATCTTCCTTTCCTATTCTTTTATTTTGATAGCTTCCTTCATTTCATTTAGCATAAATGTTGTCCTTTATTTGCATTTTTCACCGCTGTGATTTCACCACAATGCAAATTCTCCACAATTGGCAGCTCATGTCAAAACTCACAGCACTGTTTTCTGCTACAAAGTGCTCGCGAACCTTTGAGAACTTCTTCAAATGATTTCTGGGTTTTGTTCCCCTCTTTACCAACTTTCCAAAACACTTTCATATTTTAAATTTCGTTGAGAAATGAATTAGATATCATAATTTTAACAAGACTGTATTATACTGATATAAAAAAACATGATTTTAAAATCAAACCAATATACCACTTCTCTTAACCAACTCGCCTATGCATCAATTTGGTTCAAATAATATTCTTCATTCTTGTATTGGCATTCAATCTTCCTTGAAGGAAGCTCCATGGATTTTCCTAGGCACCAAGATGATTATTGCTCTGATACCATGTAAAGAAACTGCAAAAAGTTAAACACAAAATAATTTGTGCTTCTTTTTCATGTTCAATCAAATATGTTACATATTTGTAGGATTCTCATATCCTATTTTTTAGGAAACAAATCCTTAATATATGAGTTGTTTCAACAACTCAAATGTATAAACAAATACTCCTGAAATATTATTTTTTCACTTAGAATAGTTTCGTGAGTTGTTACTATAACTCACTTTTATTTTAACTTTGTACACATTATTATACTAACCAATGTGAACACTAACATGATTTCTAACAAAAACAAAGTAGGAGTCCTGCAAAATTTGGATTCACCACCTGTGGTTGATAACATATCGAACTAGAATGAATTAGAAAACCCCTTATGTTACCCACCACTATGTGACATCAAAGACATGGTCAAATCTTGTGTATGTGGGCTGAAAGTAAATTGATGAACACTCCTCATCATGCAATCGAGGTGAAATTCACTTGTCTGAGTCAACAGAATCCCAAAACATGTGGAACAAAACTAGCAATAGCACCATTAACTCCCTTTGCAGCCCTGATGGCAAGGTTTCTATCTGAAAGCAATTGGAAGTACCCTAATCTTATGTCTTCAAGGGCATGCTTGATAGTTTGCAAATTTGATACCTTAACTCTTTCCCTTGGACCTTCTTGTCATGTTTCAAAATTAATTATCCAAATTGAGATATTTGATGAACTTATCTATCTTATCTAAGCGAAACAAGATTTGCTCAACCTCATCTTTAGTGACCTGCAATTGTTTCTTCCATTCATGCCTCTTATTAGGCCAAAGGTCACAATCAACTACATAGAAATAATTTTTTGATTTGCTTTCAGGAGAAAGAAATATACCATCAAGAATGCTATGTTCCTCACTGGATAATACTTTGCAATCCTCCTAACAAGAAGACGGAACAGCACTATGATCCAACGTATAAGTCTTAGAAGAAGCCATCTTTTCCTTGCAAGGCTGTCCAATAACAATCTCTACGTTACCAATGTAGAACCTCAGGCCCATACCATCATTTTGAGCACTCATTCTGCTAGTGCCGCTTGAACCTATAGCCAAGATTGATGTGTCTGCGTCATTAACAATCCTCCCCACTCTAAGTGGTCTCCTATGGATGTGAAAGATGCCCAACACGGGTGCATAGAAACACACACCAACCCTTACCAAACTGCTGGTATGAATCAGAACAACACCATGCAATTTGTTAATCATGTGTATGATGGAACAAAAGGCATCTCCAATGTCTTATGATGATAAGCACTCATCATCAAACCAATCTTTGACACCAAGGTGGTGTCTCCAATCCCTCCTATCCAACCAAATAGTTGTTGTCCTCAAAGTGTAATCTAAAATCATTCTAACCAACATAGTAGGAAAGCCATCAATCAACAAATTAGGCGGTAGGAACCAATGGGTTAGGGCTGGAATATTCCTGCCCTCACACACAACTCCACCAAATAACTCCATGACATGAGTCACCTGTCTTGAAACCATGGTGGCTTCTGAATGTTCCCCTTGCTTGACCAACACAAGAGGCACTTCACTTGCATCTTGAGTGAATGATAGAAGACTTCACACCACTATCTTCATCATGAGCTAAGGCTGCCAAAGATGTCTGAACTATTGCTGTAGACAATGAAGATTGAGCTAAGCTTAACTCCAAGCAAAACTCATCAACCTGGATCTTGGATTCTTGATGGGCCATCTGAGTGCTCTTCAAGGAATCCATGGTAACCGTAAGCTCATGAGAGAGCTTATCAACTTCCTCTTCTTTCCCTCTCAATGCACCTAAATAAATTATAGCAAGATCAAGGAGACAATCTTGATCTGAGAGCATATTTAAATAATCTGATTTTATTGTCTCCATAGTTGTTTTGATTTCTTGTAAATCATCATGAGAGGATTCCTCTTCAAAACCCGCTTTCCCTCCCTCAAGTTGAACCTTCCATAGGTGATTTGCAATCAACTTCTGAGAGCTATCAGAGTGTGATAATGCTGCTACAATCTTTTCTTCACTAACCTTTAGTTGGTTCTCCAAATTAGGCTTATGGACAATGCTGGATTCATTTGATGAAGTAGCTGATTGAACTTAAAGAACTTGACTCTCCCCAAATCTTCTTCTATGATAACCTCTTTGCATACTAGCTGATTTGGAACTGGGGCAGCATTAGTTCCAAAGACAAAATCATCATCATCATCCCGCTTAACTGTTTGATTGGATGATGCTATGCTTTCTTTGTGTAGAAGAAATGGGACAACATTAGAATCACACATAGAATAATCAAACTCAGTTGTCTCTCCAGGAGGTACCAGAATCTCTAGGCTCCCCACAAGGAGACTCATGTGCAACCTTTAACGGTACCAACATTTGTCTCTCCCTCATTGCATGCCATTGCGCCATTTTGCTGGAATAACATTGAATTAGTTCCCTCTTCTTTTGTTGAGGAAGCAAAAATCAGATTTTACTACCTCTGGAAAATCAATGTACTTAGCGGCAAAGGAAATAGCACCTGAAATTTCCTATGTTCCACCAAGTTTCCGGTACAGGGGGGACGGCGGAACGGCGGGACGTGTTTCAAGGACGACATTTTTTTAGGGTATTTTTTGGGGATGGGGGTACGGCTATATATATATATATACATATATTAAAAATATAGGGAAATTTCAGATATTCATATGAGTAATGATAATCATAACAATGAACATTGATAAAGTTTCAAATGTAATCACCAATCATATTGACATATACATTATAGAGTCTAACAAATTAATAATGCAACTACTTAATTGCTTCCATAATTCATGTCAAACAATCAATGTGCATATGATATAAAATTTTAAAAATAAAATGCCAAAAGGCTACAAGTTTGTACTACAAATGTCAAAATGACAAAGTCACAAAAGTCCAAACCATAGTAATAGAAAGTATGATGGCTGCCTCTACTCGACATTTGCCAACATTGCATCAAAATCAAGCTCAAAGTCTAGAGTCTGAGTCACTGCGAATTTTTCTCTTGCTCACTTTCCTCTTAGCTTTTTTGGAATTTAAAAATTAACCCAAATGGCTTTGAAAGCAAGTTTTATGTTTCATTTTAGGCTTGGGAGGGTGTGGGGTCCATTTAGAAACAATAAAAAAATAAGCATTTTTAGTTTCAAAGTGTTTTTTTTTTTGTAAAAATTTGTTGGGAAAAAGGGGATGACTAGTTGTGCCCGAGACAGTTAGGGGACACCTGGTCATCCCCTAATTGTCTTGGGGACGGCGGGTCGTCCCCTTGCCGTCCCAGAGACGCCCCCGCCAATTGGGGACGTTTCGAAAAAAAAGGAAACATTTTGGGGACGCCTGAGAAACGTCCCCGGTATAGGTACGTGGGGCAAAATGGTAGGGGACGCGTCCCCGTGTTTCCTTGGAAATTTCGATTTCATCCTTAGCATCGCAAACATTAGAGACAACTTCCTCTATTACAATCCCTGCTTTTGTGACTATTTGCTCCTCCTCTAGCCTCTTCACCTATTTACCCATGCATAGGAGATTTGGCTCCCAAGGCCCCTTGCAAGTGAAACAAAATTTTTGTTTCCTAAGCTCATTCTTACTAATTTCTTTTTTCCTGTATTGAAAGATTTCTTTCCTTTAGTGTTTGCTTTCGCTTCATTTGCAATGAGAGAGTCTATCTCTTCCCAATCCTCTTATAAGTTCGTTAAAACCTTATCATATTTTTCTTTGTTGCTAGTTTGAGTATGAGCTCAGATACAGGTACAAATATGGGTATGCTGGTACGACAATTTTTTTGTTTTCTTGGGTATGTGTATGGGAATATATATATATATATATGTATGTATGTTTGTATGTTTTTATGTATGTATGTATGTATGTATGTATACATACACATAACATATATACATACATAAATACATACATATGCATATACATTTAATAGCAAACCATACATAATATCTCCAAAATGCTA
>VDFB02143539.1:0-23615 GCA_007258455.2 Sequoia sempervirens | reverse complement strand
TTATGCTTTGATAGATCTTTCCAAGCATCCATAACTTGTTCATAAGCACCTGTTTTAGGGTTAGCCATAGCAGCAACGCAGTGAACTGTTTGATAAAATGCTTTGGTAGACATGTATGAAAAATGTGGTAGCATCGACAACTGTCACCATTTGATATTTATGCAGTTGTAGTATGTTTTGTGCAATGTAATCAGCGATATGAATATAACCAACAAAAATCTATTTTCTATAATTCATGGATTGAACTCTGTATTTTATTTGCTCTCAATGTTTGTATGCTATGGAAATGCCATTACATTTTAAAAAAAAGTAGTTTCTTACTATTTTTCTTCAATTTTTTATGTTTTTTTGCAAATCTACCAAAAAACCCTAGTTTTTTCTACCAAAAAACAATATTTTGAAAAAAATCAATTAAAAATAAACAAATCTAATTGAAAATTTGATTAAAAATTAAAAATTTTACCTGATAGAGGTGGATTCCAAATCGGATATCGGATTTCGCTCTCCACTATGCGCCCCCCGCCGATGAGCCGAAAATAAAAATGAATGAGTTTTGGTCGCGGCTTTTTTTATATATACAGTTGACCAAAATCGGATATCCGATTTGGATCGGATATCCGATTTAAATCGGATATCCGATTTCTTTTGCTTGTGTCGGAATGAGATTTAGCCTTTTGCTTGGGTTGGAATGAGATTTGTTTATACACTGAAAAAAATCGGATATCCGATCCAAATCGGATATCCGATTTGGATCGGATATCCGATTCCTAAAACTAAGTTTTCCCTCTGCCTCGGTAGTCACCCCAGCTCCAAAAAGTCAACTCACCATTTTCGCGTTTTTGAGTCGTAGAAACACGTATTTTTTCCTCCATTGCCACTTTTGGCATACCATGATCCTGCACATGCAGAGACTAAGGTGAGGTTGGCCCTTTAATGACTAAGACCTACTCCAACAGTCTTGCAAATGGTTGATCGTTCCCTCGTAAAACCAGAAGGTATGATCAAAGACATCGTTATTTCTATTGAGTCTTGTGGGTATCCGACAGATTTTATGATTTTGCAACTAAAGATTAAGCTGGGGGGATACCCCCTAATTTTAGGAAGACCTTGGTTAGCTGCTGCTAATGCCTTCATTGATTGCAGGTCTAGAAATATGGTGATCTCAAACGGGGAGCAAATGAAGCAATTGACACTGTACCCTCCAGCGCAACCATTACTTGAAATGAAGGATCCCTTGTGGATCGATAGTGACATAGAGGAGCCTCTACCTATTTTAACAATAGATCAAAGTAGGGAATTTGAAGATGTTTTAGAGGACACTGTTATTAATCATTTATTGCAAAATTGTTATTTAGTTGATAGTGATCTTGAGCCAATGATTTTTCCTATGGACATAGGCGATAACTGCTTGTTTGGAAATTTTCCATTAGTAGGTAGTTCACAGTCTGTTTAGCACTTTATTACTTTGCATCAATTATTACCACATGATTGTATATACCGTCCATTTTTTATGCTTGGGGATACTAATCCATGTGCATCTAATTCACTACTACTTGTTGTAGATACCCTTGTACAATCCCAAGTTACTGAAATATTACCTGGTAAAATGCTTAGCATCAATCCCAAATTAGATGCCTGCCAATTGAAAGAACTCATTGAGATGTTGTCTGCCCATAAAGAAGCCCTTTTCTTGGGATTATCAAGATATGGTAGATATTCACCCCGCTACTTGTACACAACATATCTATATAGAGGAAGGGAGTAGACCTATGTGGAAACCTCAGAGAAGGTTGAACCCAAATTTACGAGAAATAGTTAAGGAAGAACTTCAAAATTTGCTCGATGTAGGATTTATTTACCCTATATCAAATAGACAATGGGTGTCCCCACTTGTAGTAGTACCTAAAAATAATGGAAAGTGGCGAATACATGTCGATTATAGGGCCTTTAATAAGGCCACCAAGAAAGATCATTTCCCACTTCCTTTCATTGACCAAGTCTTGGACACCTTAGCTGGGAAAAAGTTCTCCTTTCTTGATGGGTTCAGTGGGTATAACCACAATTCAAGCTTTCGAAGAAATCAAAGGTAAGCTCATCACAACACCTATGCTACGAGGACCAAATTGGGAATTATTGTTTCATATACATACCGATGCAACAAATACTTCTATGGGAGTCGTCCTTGGATAAAAGGAAGACTCCCTCTTCTATGCTATTTATTATATCAATAAGAATTTTACTAGTATAGAGGTAAATTATACTATTACTGAAAAAGAGTTTTTGGTTGTAGTTTATGCAATAAATAAAATTTGCCACTATATCACTGGATATAAAAATTTTGTACATACAGATCATCCTGTCATTATATTTTTAATGAACAAACCTATCGTTACCGAACGAGTGATTCAATGGTTACTTCTTTTGCAGGAATTTGATATTACTATCCTAGACAAACCAGGGAAAGAGAATGTGGTGGTCGATTTTCTCTCCAAATTGTAGCGTGAAGATGAACCAACCCCAATTGATGACACCTTTCCAGACGAACATCTTTTTCTATATCAACAAAGAGTCTGTGGTATGCTGAACGTTGAAAGTTGGTGGGACTTAGTGGTGATTACACATGGATTAATGGGATGCTCTTCTGCTGAGGCCTTGATAATATCATGTGTCAGTGTGTGCTCAAAGAATATGTCTTCGAAATTGTGCATGCATTCCATACAAAACCTTGCAGAGGACATTTTGTTGCCCATAGGACCACCTAGAAGATCCTAACCACTAGTTATATTGGCCCACACTCCACAAGGACAACAAGTGTTATGTTCAACATTGTGGCAAATGTCAACGTATGGGGTGGCCTACCCACTCTGATGAAATTCCTTTACACCCTCAGTTATCTATAGAGCCATTTGAAAAGTGGGGGTTAGATTTTGTAGGGCCCATTAATCCTCCTTCTCAGAATAAAGAATATATCTTGGTTTGTATAGACTATGTCACTAAATGGGTAGAGGTAGTAGCCTTAAAGCATGCTAGGGATACTAAGGTTGCTAACTTGTATTTTGAGATTTTTACCAAGTACGGTGTGCCTCGCGAAATTGTCACAAACCAAGGAGCGCAATTCACCTCCGACTTGATTTCAACATTGGTATGACAATACGAAATTAAGCATTGGAAGTCTTCCCAATATCATCCACAAGCGAATGAATGGGTGGAAGTAACCAACCAAGAATTGGAGAATATTCTTACAAAGACAGTGGCATTGCACAAGAAATACTGGGTAGAAAGACTTCCTAAAGCAGTTTGGGCCTACCGCACAACCTGGAAGACAACCATAGGGATGACACCATATGAGCTCATTTATGACAAGAGGGTTGTCTTGCTGATTGAATTTGAAGTGAAGACCCTATGCACTGCCCTTGAGCTTGGAATGAACCTTAGTGAAGCATAGAAGGAGAGACTTTCTCAACTCCACTCACTCTAGACGAAATGTTTCAAGAGGCTCTTTTTCATACAGAGGTGGTACAAAGGCAGAGAGCACAGTGGCATGAACACTTCATTCAGTCTAAATGTTCCAACCAAGGGATTGGGCATTACTCTATGACTCATGGTTCTAGGACTTCAAAGGGAAATTCCACACCCATTGGCTCAGTCCCTATGAGATTCAAACTATGTATGATAATGGTGCTATCTGACTGTGTACTTTGGATGTTGAACGCACAACTCTTCTTGCTAATGGGCACCATCTAAAATTCTACAAATGGCCCCTTTCAAAGGAAACCTTCTTTTGTGACATGGTGAAGGAACTTACTATTGTTCCTTTCAGCTTCCTTAGAGATTGAGTTGTAAAAAAATTATAAAAAAAGGAAATAAAAGATCCAACAATGAAAACCTTCGGGCATTGTTGGCTATTTAGCATTTGAAAATTGGTCTCTGATGACTGCTAACTGCTAAAATAACTTAGAGGTGAAAATCAGGTTGTCGATGCCTCTAGGCGATGATAGGCTAAAAATCGGGTTACCAACAGTCTATTGCTGATTTTAAGAAAAAACCAAATTAGAGCACATCACGGGATTAGTCAACGATATCTCCTATCACTACCTATTCTATGGTGCGACAGGAGCTTCTTATAGTTCCTAGCGCCTTCTGGGGTGGATGGAACTTATTTTCTTCTTGTCATTGTCTCTACTCATGGACCCTTTGTGTCACTTCAGTTTGGCAGTAGGATCTTTTCTTCCTACTTCTTTCTTGGCTCCTATTGCCAGACCTTCACATGCTTCCATAGGATGTTCAACTATGTGGGTTCCACGGTCTTGTCATTGCCTACCATCTCCTCCGCATTGATGTTGCTATTGATGTCTTTTCCTTCACATACCGCTTTTCCTCCCCTCTTCCATACTACGACATTATCATTCTTCATAGTGCGACTCTCTTCATATTTTTTCATGATGTCATCTCTAGCTCAGGTCACATGTTGTCATTCCTCCAGCCATCACATCACCATCCATTCACCTCACGGTTATCGGTATCATGGAGTATTCTCTCTCTTTTTCAAAACTTATTTAATGTTTTTTGTTTCTCTAATAATTATTTGGTGTGACTGGGACGGTTCACCATTGAGCTGGGGGGGGTATGGGTTAACCATTCATCATTATCTGAGTTGGTTGAACTTTACCTGATTATAATTCCATATCACTTGCCACCTCATATGGTTATCATAATCCTTTACCTGTTATTACCCATAACCTACCATTGATAATTTTTTATTAATCGTCTCCTACTATTCTACTTGCCAATATAACCGGTGTCAAAGCTCCTGTCGTATTCTTAATTCCATGGGGGGAAATCATACCAGGCATGGACCCTTGTCTATGAAAAAGCTTCTTGCTAGTGAAGAAGCGTATAAATTTTTGAAATAGGTTGGTTGGACAACATACTTAGAGAATTTATGTGGTTTTGATGAGAATGTTGCCTTGGAATTCGTAGTAGGGTTTCATAAAAATAGTGTTACTTCAAGGGGTTTGTAGTTTGTAGTCATAGTTCAGATGGTTGCTTTAGTCATTGGCCTTCCCTAGAAAAGATATTTTTTCTTTCCAAACTCCAACATGAGGGTTACGGATCTTAAGCTCCACTGTAAGGAGTTTCTACAAAGAGGAGACAAACGAAAATCTTTTCCATCTCCATGGGGCGAGGTACCTAAATTTTTATTGTGAAGGTATATATGAGTATATTCATTCCCATCATATTCATCTCATGCTGCATTTACAAAATTCCCAACTTGTTAATCTTCCATATTACTTGCATTGTTCATTAAAGCACTCCCGTAAACAATTTTGTAAGGGTCATGTGAATTCCCTTGCCCATCATGGGTTAATTAAGCTAATAGTTATGCATGGCCTCTGCTCTGTACAACCTCCACTAGAATGGGATTCTTTTGTGAGTCATGAACACACTAGAAACCCTACTGAACAAATTGTAGAAGAAACCCTAGTTGGGAAGTCTTCGAAAAGAAAAGAACTAAAGAGACCAGTTGCAGAAGAAACCCTCATTAGGGAATCTTCTAAAAAGAATAAATCAAAAGAAACTCCTATCGAAAAAACCCCCAAAAAGAAAAAAGCTTAGCCCTAGCCCTAAGACTACCTCAGCCTCACCAGTTGTAGAAACCCCAACTGTTGTTAGACGGAGCACAAGAAGAACTTCCAGTAGGTTGGATAAGTTAGTGGAAGCAGCTCATTCCCTAACTCATGTGGAAATTATAGGGACAAAATCCTCTGGTAAAAGAATTGTCAAAGCAGCTAGGGAACTTAGACGTCAGAATCGTCATAAAAAGACACAACAGGCCATGAAACCCCAAAGAAAGACTCTTCCTTCTGATGAGACAGAGGACCTTGCATTGACAAATGAATGTCCCGATGATAAGTCCCCTTATCAAAAACCACAAAGTATTGACCAAACAATTGAAGGTGAGGAGAACCCTGAGGATATATGGAGGAATGAAGCCCTTAAGGCCAGTATAGAAATGGCTTATGGAGTAGATGAGGACACTCTTCCTAAAACAAGAATCCAACATAATGAGGAAACTTTGAATGATGATGAACATACTATGGGGGATGAGGACTGTAATCAGGATGATACAAATCTTTGTCAAAACAAGGGTATTGAAGAAGCTGAAAGTATGAAAGAAGGCCCTACTCCATCTCAGGAGAAAAATGAAATTGCTATTGATCCAAATGCATTAAAGTCTCTTGTTGTTGTTCCTAATGAAACTCCAAAGGAAGATTGCTCTCATTCATTCATTCCATTCGATCAACTCTGCCAAATCATTACAAATTTACAAAAGGAAAATCAAAAATTGAGGACTCAGCTACTAGTTGCAACAGGTAACCAACAGGAAGATAAAATTGAAGGGGAGATAGTAGGGCCAAGTCAGGTAACTGGTGCAAGTTCATTCACCTAGTTTGTATTCACCGGTTGCATGAGGACATGAATATTCCTAAAGTTGGGGGGGAAATGATGGGTTCCAAATGTGTTCAATTTTTATATCCTTTTTCCCTTATTTTGTTCCCATTTTAACTTTCTCCTAAGTCCTTGCCATTAATTGTTAGGGAAATAAAGAATATTTGATATGTTTTCAAAAAGAAGATAATACTTTTGGAATGCTGAAATTATTGAGGTAATAATGTATTTTGGATGGTTTTCTATAGGAACAAAATGTGGAAAAGGGAACCAACCCTATGAATGACAAATCTTGAAAGGCATAAGATGGGAAACAAGGGCTGCATATGAAAGAAGTCTACTTGCTTTTGTTTTTATTTCCTATTTCAAACTAGTTGTTTTAAATTATCTTGGGTTTGTGGCCTACAGCCAACCCAAAAACTATAATCATCCAGTTTGTTGGCCATTGGCCATAACAAACTGTGTCTCTTTTATCATTTTACTTGGTGGTGACCAATGAAAATATATGCCTATATATATGTGTGTTTTGAGTTAAATTGAATATATAGAATATCCATTAAACTTCTAGTCGATGATATTATTGCATTGAATATTGGATGCATTGATCTTGGTTTGAGATAGTGTAAATGTCCTTGTGTGCTCACCCTGTGGACCAGAGGAAGAGTTCCCTCTCAGGAAGCTTGGTGAGATTGTTTTATGGTTTATTAGTTTAGATCTTTTATATCTCATGCAATTTCATTTATGTTGAGTGTGGATTTGTTAGGTGTGTTGTGAATCAGTTTAATTTTTGTTCAAGATTAGAAATCCTTGATAATACAACCTGCATGATTAATTTGGTATTAAAAGAATTACAATGAATTCTCTGTGGAATGTAATTGTGGTTTGAGGAGAAAGGAGTGTGTTTCAATTGCAGGTTAATTACCGTGTTTCTCATTTTAGACTATGTCGTGTTTCATTATGTAAAGCTTCCTGTTGCATTCCATTATCTTCTTATCTCTCCACTTTTGTATTTCATCCTCCTGTCGCATTTCATCTTCCTATCACACTCCAACCTCCTGTTGCAATTGAACTTCCTGTCAACTACACTCTTTCAATACATCTTTGGCAACTAAATTCTTTCTTTTTATTATTGTAATGGTTGTTGTTAATATTTGTATACCATAATATATTGAGTTTGTGTTATTCAATTTTAATCAAAAATAGATAGATTGGTTGAAGTAGGTAGGCAACAATTTAAGAAAGAATTTCATTCATTCTCAAAGTGTTCTTTTGAATTTCATATTGAAAAGTGTGTTTTCAATTCTTAGATGCATCCATTCCCCCTTAGTTCATTAGTTTCATTGCTTAGGTAGATTGTCACAACAATTTTCACAAGCTTACGCCCCCAGATTGACACTTGAAGGATAAATTGAGGAAACTATTGTGAAATTCCTGAAGATTAGAGCTCAAACCTATTTTTTCAATAAAAGATAGAATTCCAAGGATAAATTCAACTCGCAGTTTAATCCAATCAGCTTGCTTGGTGCCATATTATGAAGTTCTAAATGTTGTAGAAGTCCATTCTGGAAACAATTTGAATGTCACCATTTGATCATGTGTAGATTCAAATAGTCTTAAGATGTTGTCAAAACATAGAGGTCAACTTGTAGCTTCTTATACTGAGTAAAATCTTTGATTTTTGCCACCTCTTTGCCAAGTGAAGTGAGTTGACTAGAATGGAGATGTTTTCAATTTTCATGCCTTTTCTATAGTTTGTGAAGTCTCCTTTTTGTTGTATAAATAGAGAGGCTAGCTCTCTTATTTGGAATGCATTCTATTGCAAAATATACTGCTGCATATTTTTTGAGAGTTGTTAATTCTATGAGCTGAAAGTGATAGTGTGAGAATTGAGAGATATTTTGTGAGTGCAAATAGTTCTTGAGAGAGAAGCCATAGAGAAGAATTTAGAAGGATTTAGAGAAACAAGCAAGCTATTGTTGGAAGGCTGAGCAACATATCAGACCATTGGAATAGGTGTATATAGGCATGAGGATCTAGTTTCTCTGATTTATCTTTGTTTATAAAAGATTGTGTTTTGTATGCTTTGTTTGGAATACTTGCATTAGGAAAATATAGTATTTGCTTTGGAAAGGAAAAAGAAGCTATGCTACTCTTTTCTATGAAGTGCTTATATTTGCTTCGTAATAGGAGAGATTGTTGTCATAAGTATGTGTATACTAGATATGATTAAGAAGTGATAGCTTAAGAGTTGTACATAGCTAGTTATTGGTATAAATGGTAGTTTCCAAGTTACACCTAGGGTTTGATTATCTGTAAAGGGAGGGTAACTTGTATTTATTCTTTATGAGTAGATATATCATTAAGTTATGGAAAATGGGAATAGGTTGTCTCTAGGGTTAAATACTACCCATTGAAGGATAGACCTATGAATAGTATATAGTAGGCTAAAGTCAAATCGAGCTTGAGTAGTGTACATGAGTAGGATGAATATCACATGAAGTACTGGGTGAGAACACTTTGGCCAAAGTAGTGTGATTTCCTTTGGCTCCACTGTCTATTCACCATGATCCATTTATTTGCATGCTAGTTCTAGATTATGGGTTTACAAGTTCTAGACATGTAGGACACAACACTAAGCTTAGTTGGTTGTTGTTACAAGGTTATTCCACCAATCTCTTCGTTGAAGGGTAGGGCCATCTATTGAATGATAGATGTGCAGGGGACTATATATGAGTCTATGGTTTGTGGAAATGCACTTGAGTGATGCTTCTCCTCCTCACAGGCGACAAGAAGACCAAGATTTGAAAGGGGGTTCCTGGACTATCTTTATCTATTGCTTGAAGCTCAGTTGAGCTATGTATGTACTTTATACACATTCTTGGAAATATTGTAATCAATAATTTATTATATTGGAATGGAATCATTATTGTTTGTTGTTATGACATTTGTATTCATTTGTTCTCAATAAAGAAAAGAAAAAAATTATTGCAATGGTTTGTTACATAGTTTATTTACTCGTAAAGTGAAAACTTAGGAAAATTTACTTCAGTGAATGGTTGACATGTTACATGTGCTATTAGAGCTATGAAGTTTAACTCTGGAACCTATGAGCTCATCATTTCTTTCCATCCAACGTTATCTAATGTTTGGAAATTATTGTGCCAGGATGGTGTGTCTTAGGTTAATGGCTAGAAAGTCAGTAATTAGAAATGAGTGCTACCTCAAGGCTAAGAAGGAAAGAGAGACCATTGTTAGGACAATTGAGGGCATCAACTACAAAAAAATTCCATCTAGTTAAGCAACATTGAAACCTTCAAACACATGCTTTCTTGAATCAGTGATGTGAAGAGAAAGATGAAGATGGAGGGTAAGTAAAACTACCTACCTTCCATCTCACCAAAAAAATATGAGTCTTTATCACTTTCCAAGGACATGACCTCAGAAGGGAGCATCAGTTAGACATTTATCTTTAGGGACCCTAAAAATTTTCCAATGGTGGAAGCAATCTTAATTTCCTTGAGTAAATAATTAGAGGGGTATGTACCCACAACTATGTACCGGATGACAAATTCAAAGGTTATTATCCATTCTGGGATATGTATGAAAGAGATGAACAATCTCAATCTATAGGGTATACTCCATTAAGTTACGTGTCAAAGAGTGAATCTGAGGGATACTCTCCACTTGACTATTTGAACAGTCACTCCATGTAATCAAGAAGGATATTTAGGTCCTTGAGAAATGAATAAAATCGTGTGTTTATAAAAAAAAAGATTGTGCTTAAAGTCTTATGTGGAATTCCTTATGTACGATTAAATATCTCATTTTAATTTTTTCCATAAGATAATTAATAACATGATTAAATCTAACATGGACAAACCTTCAGGTAGAATCCATTTTTGCTAAGATGGTGAGGATATGAACCAATCCTAGCAGAAACCAAGAAGTTGGGCAAGGACCAATAGGAGTTGAAGCTAGATTGAATCAAATCTTAGCATGGTTGGAAAACCTAGAGCAAGAAAGATGAGAAAAGGATAGAGTTGAGAAGGTAGTTCCAAACAACAAGAATGAGGGAGAAATCACTTCTCACAAACATGATCAAACTTGAAAGGAAATAGGAAAGAGCAATGGAAAGTACTAATAAAGAGCAATAGTTTGAAGGAAAGAGATTACCAAATAAATTGAAGTAGCCAAACCAAGCACCACCAAAGCAAGAGAGACACAAGAATTTGTTAAGGGGAAAAAATAAGAAAAAACCCCAATATTATGAATGGAGGCAAAATTCCTAAAGAATAATACAAAGAGAGAGAGCTTCAGCCTTAGCTTGCTTGCTTGAATCTTTAAGAATGAGAGGAGAGGCACCTCAATAAGTAGAGGTGAGAAGAAGGAGTTAGAATGTAACTCCCAACTCTATGAATGCCACCATTCATCTATGTGTGTGCAAAGTGTCACCTCTTAAGGAGGTGGTTACAAATATTCCTTAATAAAGGAATTAAAAAAAAAAAGCCATCCTCACACATGTGTGAGATGACAAAAAGACAAAAGACTTGTAGGGATTCCTTTGGAATATTCCTACAAGTTAATAAATAATTACAAATAAAGAATAACCTTTACCAAGTAAAGATTAATCTTCTAACATCCCCCCTTAAGCTTTGCTTGGGGAGGTTACATCAAACCCTTCAATGGGTTGTAAACCAAGATTTTTACAATGAAAGAGAAATTTATCTTTACAAAGAGCTTTGGTGAGAATATTTGCAACTTGATCTTCACTTTTACAATACAAAAGAGAAATTTGCTTGTCTTCAATTTGCTCTCTAATGAAGTGATGTTGAAAAGCAATGTGCTTGGTCCTTGCATGAAAAATTGGATTCTTTCCAAAGCAATAGCACTTTGATTATCACAATACAAAGGAGTAGGATCCTTTTGAGGTAGACCCAAGTCTTCAAGTAATCTTCTTAACCATAATGCCTCTTTAGATGCATTTGTACAACCTTTATATTCAGCTTCTGTAGAACAAAGAGAAGTAGATTGTTGTTTCTTACTATTCCATGAGATTGCACCTGATCCAACAAAGAAACAATAACCACAAGTGGATCTCCCATTATTGGGATCACCTTCTAAATCTGAATCAGTATAACCTTTTAAAGAAAAATCATAATTTGCATCATAAAAGAGACCAAGATTAAGAGTGCCTTTAACATATCTTAAAATTCTTTTTGCAACTTTAAAATGAGTTTGTTGTGGTTTAGACATAAAGCTAGAAACCAATCCAACACTTTAGGTGTTTGCCAAATTTGCATACCCAAAATAATGTAATAGGCCCAAATCACTCATTTGAAATTGTTGATTGAGTTGAGACTTAACATCACTAATCAAAAAGTTAGAACTAGAAGTGATAATTAAATCATTAAAATAATAATCACAATATCATTTTCACTATGTTTAATATATAAATTTGGACCATTTTACTTCTAGTGAAACCATGAGATAGAAAGAAAGCATAGCCCAAATTATAAAATATCAATATATCTAGACATAGCAATAATAGTTCTAGGTTTCCTCTCACTACATCATTTGTTGTAATGTAAAGGGAAATTGTGTCAAGATTAATAATAAAGGACTTTGAAAAATTGGCCCTAAAGATGGTTTTTAAAAAAACCATATTGCCTTCAAAAAAATAATGAAACATAAAAGTTTCAAGAACTCGATCCCCATCAATTAAGAAAATAGATCTAAGTTCAACATAAATAAGTAAGTGCATACCATCAAAGTGGATGGAAATATTTTCCATGGGTCCCCAAAAAAAACTCCAATGAGACTTGATAAAATATATGATTCATTATAGATAGGGCTCCCTATGCAACATTACTGCAAATGTGACTAGCACAAAAAATATATGTAAAGGCTCCATTGAGACTTGATAAAGTGATTAACTTGCAAAACATATATAGATGGAATAAATCCATCAAGAAGGAAAATACTCCAATGAGCTTTTAATTTTCAAAAAATATATAGATGAAATAAATCCATCAAAAAGACAAATTGACCAATAATGCACAATATTAGATTAATGAGACACAATAAAATATCAAATTCCCTTTTTCAAAACAACATAATTGTAGTTGAGAAGGAAACACTAGATTTGTTTTAAATATTGTAATAGATGAAAAGCCACAAATCAAGCCACCTTAAGTTATGAAAATTAATATTAAAAATAAATAAAAATTATGATGGAATAATGGGAATTGCATATTATGAAGTGAAGTATTATTAAGTATAAATAAGTCATTTAAGATGATATTCATGCATTCATGACTACATGAATATCCCCTTTTCATATTCCAAATATAATTGAGTAAAACAAGTACACTATTATTGGGTTGATCAAGTCCAATAATAAAGTACTTGTGAAGTTATTTAAAAAAAATTATGTGAAGCAACATGATGAGATGCACCTAAATCAATAACCCATTCAAAAAGGTTTAGAAACATTCAAACTACATGTAAAAGCACGTCTAGATTGATCACCATTGTTATGAAATTGTTGATTATTTTGATTCATAGGCTTTTTCTCAATTTTCTTTTTAAAACAAGTATTTTTCCAATGACCATCCTTATTACAATAAGTGCAATGTGGTCTCTTAGAAGAGTTAAACTCTTTAGGATCATTGCCATTATTATAATGAGGTTTGGAATTATAATGTTGTTGTTTAGAATGAGGTTTAAAATTTTGCTTATGCTTAGACAAGAAAGCATGTTCATTAGACTTAAGAGTACCAAACTGAATTAACTTAGCCTCTTCTTGTCTTAACAAATCATGAAAAATATCATAAGTTAATTGAGTAGCTAAAGAAGGAATAGCTAACTGAGCATGAATATTAGTAATGAATTGCTGAAATTGTCTAGGAATACACTTTTTAAGAATAAGATGAATTAATCTAAGATTATCTAATTTAACTCCTAAACCATCCAATTGACTATTTAAAGCATCAAATTTCAATAAAAAATCATCCATAGATTTAAAATCATAATACCTCAAATCTTCAAGTTAATCTTGAATTTGAATTTTTCTTGATTCATTTGTACTATCATAAATTGTTTTGAGTTTGTCCCATGCTTTATAGGCAGTTGTACATGTCCCAATGTGAACATAAAGTTCGGGTGACATGGAGATACCTATGAGGCCAAGGGCTTCTTCATTTTTGAGATTCCATTTTTCGATTTCATCTTTGGATGCAGATGAACCTGGTTTAGATTTAGGATCTGTAGCTACATCTAAAAGATGTTTAAACCGAAAAATAAAGCATATATGAGTTTTCCAAGAATGATAGTTAGAAGAATTTAATTTAATTTCAAGGAATTAAAGTTGACATGATTGCCAAAAATAAAAAATCACAACTTTATGAGAAAAATAATAAGTATTGTAAATATTTGCTTACAAAAAAAAATACCACTTTTGATTAAAAACAATCTCCTTTTAGTTAGAGAAAAAATAAATATCTTATATTTGTAAAATAATCAATCTAAAAAGATATATAATTAAATAATATCAATATAAATTGGATTTAAAAAAAAAAAATTAATTGATTTAAATATAAAATTAAATTAAGAAAATAAATTATGAAAAATTACTAAAGTTATAATATTAATTTAAAACTAATAAATAAAACTACATTAAAGTTTTAAAGTTATAAACTAATAAATATGAAATGGAAGATTTAAAAGATTAAACTTTTTTTTAAAACCTTAAAAATAGGAAGATTCTTTAAAAAGAGGAAAAACATATTTTTCAGAAAAAGAAACTTTTACCTCCTACGTGGGAGGGAAAGACTTTTCATTTAAAATGAAACCTTTTTTTTTTTAAATAAAAGAGATTTTACCTCTTTTCTCTCTGCTTTTTTGAAAGGAAATAGAAAAGAGGCAAGTAAGAGGTGAAGTGTGAGGAGCAGCAACAGCTAGGGTTTTGAAAGACGAAGCAGCAGACCAGAGGGGATATTTTAGCAGCTTTTTCAAGGGTCGAGATTACAACAAAAAGCCATGGTTCAAGCAGCAGAGGGGCAAGGGTAGCTACAATTTTTTATTTGAATTTATTATTTACTGTATGCATAAAAATTTGGGTTTTAGATATTTATTTATTATTTTTAAAAAAAACTTTTGTAAGAAGGTGTCAAGTTTGAAAAAGAAGGATTTATTTGATTTATTTGAAAAGATCTCTAAACTAGGGTTAGAGCTTAAAAAAATGATTTTTTTTACAGAAATTCGAACATGCAAAGATGCAAATATGCAGAATATAGAGATTTTGTTTTTTTTGGAGATTTGCAAAAAACAGATTAGCCTTTTTTAAAAAAAAAATTGGAACTAGGGTTAGATCCCTAACAAAAAAAAATATTTACAAAAATTGATTGTTTTTACAGAAATTTGAACATGCACATTATAACATACAAATATATATATATATATATATTTAAAAAGACTGAACTATAATCCTTTATTTGAGGGTTTCTAAAAAACTGCAAAAAAAAATCAACATGCATGCAAATTATAATGGATTTTTTTACAGATCTAATATACAGATTTGCAAAAAAAAAAAAGCAGATTAGCTTTTGTTTCCTAAAAATAATTTCTGAACTAGAGTTAGAGCCCCTAAAAAAATTTGAACATGCAAAAAAAATGGATTTTTAAATTTTTATGCAAAAATAAATAAATAAAGCATGCAAGCAAAATATATTGGACAAATTTGGAATTTAAAAAACTTAGAAATATTTAGATAAGAAATCCTGCACAAGGGTTAGAAAAATATATCAAACAAAAAACAAGATTAGACTTTTAGCTCTTTTCTTTTTCTCTTTGAGTGCCTCCAATGGTGTGCTAAAAAATTTGGTAAACCTTCAACAATGTAGCTCACAAAATATTAGTAATACCAAGCTCTGATACCATGAAAGGAAATAGGAAAGAGCAATGGAAAGTACTAATAAAGAGCAATAGTTTGAAGGAAAGAGATTACCAAATAAATTGAAGTAGCCAAACCAAGCACCACCAAAGCAAGAGAGACACAAGAATTTGTTAAGGGGGAAAAACAAGAAAAAACCCCAATATTATGAATGGAGGCAAAATGCCTTAAGAATAATACAAAGAGAGAGAGTTTCAGCCTTAGCTTGCTTGCTTGAATCTTTAAGAATGAGAGGAGAGGCACCTCAATAAGTAGAGGTGAGAAGAAGGAGTTAGAATGTAACTCCCAACTCTATGAATGCCACCATTCATCTATGTGTGTGCAAAGTGTCACCTCCTAAGGAGGTGGTTACAAATATTCCTTAATAAAGGAATTAAAAAAAAAAAAGCCATCCTCACACATGTGTGAGATGACAAAAAGACAAAAGACTTGTAGGGATTCCTTTGGAATATTCCTACAAGTTAATAAATAATTACAAATAAACAATAACCTTTACCAAGTAAAGATTAATCTTCTAACAAAACTAATGATCATGAAAAAGAGAAATCACCTTCCCTATTTGAGAAGAATAATAGGAAGTTCAAATGGCTTATGAACTCTCTAGAGATATGAAGAAAATTACCTCACCCAAGTTTGAAGGAAGTTCCAGTGGAGATGAAGCTGAGGCTTGGTTAGTCCAAATGGAGAAGTACTTTGAGATTCAAAATTATACTAGGGTCACCAAATCCGCATGGGGAGCATACTAGTTAGTAGGAGAAGCCTCTAACTAATGAATGAATAAGAAGATGGAACTCAATCTTAACTCATGGAAACTAACTTGGAGTGAATTTGTTGAAAATTTCTGTAAAAGATGGTTGCCCCAACTCTATTTTGATAAAAAACTCATGGATTTTTAGAATCTAAGACAAGGTGAGATGACGGTGAATGAATATTGGGAGAAGTTTACCCATCTTCTACGTTATGTTCCTATGTACCAAAAGGGTGAATGCTTCTGTATAAGAAAGTTTATCATGGGACTTAATATTCAAATCAAGGGAGAGGTAGATGTTCATGGTCTAGCAACTATGGATCTTGTGTATGAGAAAGCAATTAAACAAGAGCAGAAGCTCAAAGCTATATCCATTCATCTAGAGAATAGAAATTAGAACAAGGTTATGGGAGTTCAAGACAAACCAACCCCAAGGAAAGTTGAATTTGTGCAAAATGTGCCAAAGCAAGGGGAAAAAGGATCCTGTAATAGTGGGAAAGAGTCAAGAAGGGAATGTAGGAAGAATGGTTCTAGTAATGGAAACACTAATAATGTTGGTGGCAATGCTAATAATTCTGGAGAACATTTGAAGAGGAAAGGACCAACTACTGGATGTTTCACTTGTGGAGGAGACTAATATGCAAGTCAATGTCCTAATAAGGCTTTTGGGTCATGATCTTATGGTAATCCACTGCCTACTCAACAAACAATGTTCCAAAAAAAGATACATGCCACTGTAGATGATCGTCAGGTGGAGTATCAAGTGACTATAATTGAGACACCAGGTATTTTGTTTGGCTTACCCATTTCTATACTTATAGATACTAGTGCAACTAAGAATTTTATTTCACCTAGAGTAGCTAAGCAAATATCTATAAAGGTTGGTTTCATGGAAAAGTCTTGGGATGTAGAGTATGCAAACCAGACAAGAGGAAAGGTGGAACAATGTTTGTTTGAAGCTAGGATAGAGCTACCTTGTTTTTCTATAGAAGTGAACCTTTATGTCACACCTTTAGGATCTTATGACATTATCCTAGGTATGAATTGGTTATGGAGAAATAGGGCTAAGGTAGATTGCCATGCTAAAACTGTAGAATGCTTAGATGATCTTGGTAACCAAGTGAAGAACTTCAAGGGATACCTAGGGAAGTCAAGATTCATCAAATCTCTGCAATGTAATTGTTAAGGGCTAAAAAGAAAGGGTGAAAACTCTTTGTTGATAAGATGGAAAAGCTAGAAAGAGTATAAGGGATCAAATTCAAAAGAGAGTCTTGATAAATTTGGGTCACAAAACTTCCAAGAGATGGAAGATGGAGAAATGGATGAAATTGGAAAGTCGAATATGGAGAGATATCCTATTTTGAGGAAGTTTTCAGATGTATTTCTAGATGAGTTACATGGGTTACCAATGCAAAAGGATATTTGATTTCTCAATAGATATAGTTACAATTTTTGAACCTGTTTCCAAGGTACCTTATAGAATGACGACAATTGAACTAATGGAGGCTTAAGGCACAATTGGATGAATTATTGTCTAAGGGGTTGATAAGACCAAGTGTATCACCCTAGGGAGCACTAGTAATCTTTGTGAAAAATAAGGATGGTACTTTGCATTTATGCATAGATTATCACATGCTAAACAAAGCAATGATAAAGAATAAGTATTTGTTACCACATGTTGATGATCTATTTGACCAAATGAGGGGATCAGTTGCATTTTCCAAGATTGATCTAAGACTCGGATATCATCAGTTGAGGATTAAGGATGAAGAAATCTTTAAGACCACGTTCATAACTCAATATGGAAATTATGAGTTCATAGTTCTACCCTTTGGTTTAACAATGTGCCTATAGCATTTATGAACCTTATGAATAATGTATTTAGGGATTGTCTTGATAAATTTGTCTTGGCATTCCTAGATGATACTTTGATATATTCAAAGAATGAGGAGGAAAGTTGTAGAGATTTAGAGATAGTGCTACAAAGACTTAGAGAACATAAGTTGTATGGAAAAATCTCTAAGTGTACCTTCTTTTAGAGAAGAGTACATTATCTTGGACATGTGATTTCAGTAGAAGGTATTTCAGTAGATCCAAGTAAAATCAAGGTGGTGCTTGAATAGCCAGTACCCAAGAATGTATTTGAGGTTAGGATTTTATAGGTTTGACAGGATACTATAGAAATTTTGTTGCAAATTTCTCTAAGATTTCCTTTCCAATTACTTCTTTGCAGAAGAAAGGGAAGAAGTTTGAATGGACTAAGAAGTGCCAAGTAGCCTTTGATTTACTTAAAGAAAATTTTAATATTGCATCGATTCTAATAGTACCAGATCCTGAGAGTGACTTTACTATTATCACAAACACATCAAGAGAGGGCTTAGGAGATGTGTTAATGCAGGATGGGAAAGTAATTGTTTATGAGTCAAGGAAGCTAAAACCATATGAGCAAAATTATGCATCACATGATTTGGAGTTAGCAGCCATGGTTCACACATTGCAAATGTGGAGGTATTACTTCTTAGGGAAACCCTTTGAGATGAAAACTAATATTCATGGGTTAAAATACCTATTTACTCAACCTAATTTGAATGCACGATAGATAAAATGGTTGGAATTAATAGCTGATTATGAATTTAATATTAGTTATATTAAAGGGAAAGAAAACTGGGTTGTAGATGCCTTGAGTCGAAGACGTCATATTGCTTCAATAGTGACAATTCAAACTAACTTTAAAGGTTGGGTGTTGCAAAAGTGTAAAGAGGACAACTACTATATGCAAGTTGAGCAAGCACTTACAAGCAATCCAAAAGATGCTAGGTATGAAGGTTTTCATTTTGAACCTAATGGATTACTTAGATATAAGGGTAGAATGTATGTACCTGACATAGAAGAGTTAAGAAATCTAGTATGGAAAGAAGTACATGAAGCACCATACTCTGGACACCCTGGAGTGACGAAAATGTTGGAAGATGTAAAGCCACTATATTTTTGGAAAGGGATGAAAGGAGATGCTACTAGATTTGTGGCAAGGTGTCTTGAATGTCAAAGGGTGAAAGCAGAGCATCATCATCTTGTAGGTTTGTTATACCGACATGATATACCAAATAGAAAGTGGCAAATCATAAGTACGGACTTTGTGCAAGGATTTCCTATGTTGAGAAATAAGCACAATGCCATTCTTGTGGTAGTAGATAAGCTTACTAAAGTAGTACATTTTATACCTGAAAATCTAACTAATGGCTCAACACCTATCATAGTAAGAAAATTTGTGCAAGAAGTGTTTAGGCTACATGGAATTCCTAAAAATATAATCTCAGATAGAGATGCACAAGTTACTTCTAGGTTTTGGAAAATGTTATTTTTTGCACTAGGGACTCAACTAAATATTAGCTCAACATTGGAAGACCTACTTAGAATGTATTGCATGGATCAACAGTACAAGTGGGAAGACTACTTACCTTTGGTGGAATTTGCTTACAATAATTCCTACCATTCCACAATAAAGATGGCTCCTTTTGAAGCATTATACGGTCAAAAGTGTCAAACCCCTATAAGTTGGGATAGACTTGAAGATAGAGTGAGCCTTGGGCTAGAAATGTTGGTTGAAATGGAAGAGCAAGTGAAAATTCTTAAGCAAAGATTAGCTAAAGCTACTTGTTCAATAGACAAAAAAGCTATGTTGATGCTAAGAGAGTGCCCCGTAATTTTTTTGTAGGTGACAAGGTGTTGTTGAGAGTAAAAGCTCACGAGTTCAATCAAATTTGGGAAGTCTTCCAAATTGGCTCCATGATATGTAGGACCTTTTGAGATTCTTGAGTAAGTGAATCCAGTAGATTATTGAATTGTGTTGCCACCAACTCTTGCCAGGATGCATAGCGTCTTTCATGTCTCATACCCAAAGAAGTATATACCAGGTGATAATCATGTGATCGATTGGAATGCTTTATAGGTATAGGACCCTAGAGTGGTAACTCTCAAGCCCGTCAAGGTTCTTGGAACACATAAGCTTTGCTTGCGTAAAAGAGAAGTCTTGTAATAAAAAGTCGAATGGGACCAGTATGCAGAAGACTTGGCTATCTGGGAAGACTATTTTGAGATTCAACAAAATTTTCCTCATATTTTAGATGCATTTGAGAATACTTGAAAACAATATGTTTTTTGTGTGGTTGTTTTATGTTGCTACATACAATCATCGGGGACAATTATTCACAAGGGGGGATTATGTTAGACCCCAATTGTGTATTTACTATTTACTATTACTATGTAGGGTAAATGTGAATGTAATTTGAATTCTAAATGAGAATAAATTGTGCTTTCACTTTGTTATCAATGATTTATGAATGAATGTTGTTTCATTTAAATGATATGTCAAGAAAAGCACATATGTGAAATGGATAGTTATTGAACATATACCTACATCAACTATCCATTTCACATATGTGCTTTTCATGAATGTATCAATATATGTACACATACATATACATGTACATAGAGGAATATATACATATGTATATATATGCACTTAATTGTTATAATTATTATTATTACTATGAGGATGTTAACTTGTTTGTATTCATTTATATATATCAAATGTATACATACTGTAATGACATAATATATATATATATATTGACATATATATATACATATACATATATATATGTGTGTGTGTGTGTGTGTGTTTGTGATATTATTAATATACATATACATATACATATACATATATATATGTATATATAAATATATGAATATATATTTATATACAAATATATGCTTGGAGATCAATTAACTTATACAATGCTTGGAAGCCAATTTATTTACTTGAACTTAGGTTGATATGTATGAAACATGTAATAAAGAAATAACAAGCCAAATATAACATATATTGGCATTGAATAAAGGTTGAATTGCATACTATATATTTCATAGAAATATAGTCAATATGGATAATGAAACATAGTTGATGCTATGAGATATAATATCTTTGACTTAGTAAACAACAATTTACCTTTGGACGCCTTATCATGAAATGATGGAGAGTAAAGTGTAAAATGCATGATAATAGGAAGAGTTACAGAAAGGAAAAGAATTGGTCAAAGCATATTTATGTGCCTGAATGACTCTTCATTCCTCTGTTTCAGGTGCTAAGCTTAGACTTAGTCAACATTTAGCATGTTTTTCATTTTAAATGTAGACTGATTCAATGAGTAAAGCCATGCCAAAAAAGTAGGGAGAAGGTTGCTTGCTTGGCACCATATTATGAAGTTCTAAATGCTATAGAAGTCCATTTTGGAAAAAATTAAAATGTCACCATTTGATCATGTGTAGATTGAAATAGTCTTAAAATGCTATCAAAACATAGAGGTCAAACTATAGCTTATTACGTTGAGTAAACTCTTTGATTGTTGCCACCTTTTTGCCAAGTGAAGTGAGTCGACTAGAATGGAGATTGCTATCAATTTACATGCCTTTTCTATAGGCTGTGAAGTCTCCTTTTTTCTATATAAATAGAGAGGTTAGCTCTCTTATTTGGAACACATTCTATTGCAAACTTATAATGCTTTGTATTTTCTAATCTTGAGTTGTTAATTTTGTGAGTTGAAAGTGATAGTGTGAGAATTGAGAGATATTTTGTGAGTGCAAATAGTTCTTGAGAGAGAAGCCATAGAGAAGTATTTAGAATGATTTAGAGAAACAAGCAAGTTGTTGTTGGAAGGATGAACAACATATCAAACCATTGGAATAGGTGTATACAAGAATGCGAATCTAGTTTCTCTTATTTATCTTTGTTTATAAAAGATTGTGTTTTGTATGCTTTGTTTGGAATACTTGCATTAGGAAAATATAGTATTTTCTTTGGAAAGGAAAAAGAAGCTATGTTACTCTTTTTTATGAAGTGCTTGTATTTACTTCGTAATAGGAGAGATTATTGTCATAAGTATATGTATACTAGATATGATTAAGCAGAGATACCTTAAAATTTGTCAATAGCTAGTTATTGGTATAAATGGTAGTTTCCAAGTTACACCTAGGGTTTGATTATTTGTAAAGGGAGGGTAACTTGTATTTATGCTTTATGAGTAGATATATCATTAAGTTATGGAAAATGGGAATAGGTTGTCTCTAGGGTTAAAGACTACCCATTGAAGGATGGACCTATTCATAGTATATAGTGGCTTAAAGTCAAATCGATCTTGAGTAGTGTATGTGAGTAGGATGACTATCACTTGAAGAACTGGGTGAGAACACTTTGGCCAAAGTAGTGTGATTTCCTTTGGCTCCACTATCAATTCACTATGATCCATTTGTTTGCATGCTAGTTCTAGATTGTGTGTTTACAATTTCTAGACAGGTAGGACACATCACTAAGCTCAATTGGTTGTCATTATGAGGTTACTCCACCAATCTCTTCATTGAAGGGTAGGGCCATCTATCGAATGATAGATGTGTGGGGGACCACATATGAGTCTGTGGTTGGTAGAAAAGTGGTTGAGTGATCCTTCTCCTCCTCAACAAGTGACAAGAAGACCAATATTTGAAAGGGGGTTCCTAGACTATCTATATCTATTGCTTGAAGCTTAGTTGAGCTATGTATGTACTTTTTCCATATTCTTGGAAATATTGTAATCAAGAATTTATTATATTAGAACAAAATCATTGTTGTTTATTGTTATGATAACTTTGTTCATTTGTTCTCAATAAGGAAAAGAAAAATTTAATTGTAATGGTTTGTTACATAGTTTATTTACTCACAAAGTGAAACTAAGGAAAATTTACTTCAATGAACAATTGACATGTTACAGCCTACAACAAAAAGGTGATATCACTATGAAGGAACCACATGATATGGCTATAAAGGAGCTTGTTGCACAAACAATTGTCATTGCACCAAAAGATTGACCTATTAATGCTCGATACAATCGTTAAATCTAATGTGTCCACAGGAGGTGGTTAATCCATGTGACAAACCTAAGCGTTACACTACACAACATAAGGAGACTAAGGGCACACACCTTGCAACAAGCCCCCTAGTGCAAGCGAGGGGTTTGAACCTGTGACCCAGGATTTGATACCAATTTTTGTATAGACGGTTGTTGTTGCACCAAAAGATCAGCCTATTAATGCCTAATACAACTGTCAGAGTTAATGAATCCATGGGAGGTAGTTAAGCCATGTCACAAACCTGAGCGTTGTTGCATAGCACAAGGAGACCAAGGGCACACACCTTGTAACAAATGTTGCAATAAAAAGTGATAAATATGGTTGTAAATGAGTTTGTAAAGATGGTTGTGAAGGAGCCTACAATGAGTATGGTTGTGAAGTAGTGTATTGACCCCATTTGTTGGATCATTAATTATTCCACAAATACACGATACCTTTTTTTCTAATGATAAAAGCTTAGTCAACCATCTTTTCCTTTGTCTCTATTGTGCACTCATTATAATTTTAGTATTACATCATAACACA
>VDFB02143538.1:0-30180 GCA_007258455.2 Sequoia sempervirens | reverse complement strand
TATTCCAAGTAGCAGGTTGGATAAACTTTCTACATAAATTTGAAGGATACAATAGAGGCTTGGTAAACAAATTCATCTAAAACTTCTCAAAAATCCATTCCATGGTTTGTGAATGAGAAATTAAGGTAAGTATCAAACTATTTATCAATTTTCTAAAACTTTCACTAAGGGTATTGACCCTTATCATCAAAAATATATAACATACCAAGAAATGATAGATAAATTATGAGGGAGAAGCCCTTCCCTAGCTCATAGTAGGAAAGAAGGAGAATAATAATAGAATCAATAAAGACACAATATATGAGCCTTGGAGGTCTATAGTGGTATGGATAATAAATAAATTCACTTGTGAAGGTCAATTTAGTATAGTAGTGGGGCCAACATTTTGAATACTTACCCACCTATGCCACGGGGTTGAAAATCCTACATTAAAAATGAACCTAACTACCTATTTTTTTGAATCTTTAAAGATTATGATATAAAGATATAATAAGGGAAATGGGCCTTTGAAACACCATGGCCTTATTACATTTTTGTGTAAACATTTTTTTTTGAAAAATTATAAAACTGATAGGAAATGGGTGAAGTTTTTGTAAAATGTTGAGAATAAAAGGAAAAATCAAGAAGTGGGAGAAGCATTTGGAGTTTCTCATTCAATATTTATTTCTTCAAAAGAATTTTTTTTTTGGAGATTCAGGTTTCTCCAAATGTGCACAAATATCTTGAGGGTTTATCCCAACCATCAACTAAGGGAATACCACCAAATAAATTAGCAAAGACTTTAGAATCTTCAAATTTGGACACTAGTGTGCATAAGCGTAATTTTCAATAAAAAAATAAAGTGTTTATTGCTTTAGATGAAGATGAGGAAATAGAGACACCACTACAAGGGAGAAAATAACTAAACCAAGAGTGCAAAGTCCCCTTCCTCTTCGAAGGAGCAAAAAAATGAGTAACTAAATCAGCCTATGGCATCACTCATGTAACCACCCTAACGCAAGAAACACAACACACTCCATCAATAGATGCTCAAATGGAATTTTATACAACTCCAAAAATTCTAGCCCAAGAGAACCTGGTAGAGATGACTCTAGAGGATGCAACTCTTTCTCTAGAAGATACTTCCACTAGAAGTCCTTTATAATTGCATGAGTCACCTATCATTAAACCACTTTCACAAGAAAGTAACCCAATTTTGGAGGAAGAAACTATACTCAGAAGTGTAGAAGAATTTGATATTATTTTGTAGTGGAGCCCAACCAAAGAAAGGATTCTATGATGACCCTATAAGATAATGAATGTGTGATGCAAAATGAAATGCAACAAATGGAGTAAGCCATAAAGGAGATCAAGCATTTTCTTAATTAGAAATGACAAGAAATGGAAAAATTGAAAACATTATTAGTATAAAAGATAAAGAATATTTTTTATTTATAGGAACAAGTACAAATAAACCACAAGAAATATCAATGGGGTAGAATTTTTTTTAGACTGTAGGAATCGATTGGGTATCTGTCCCCCATATAAATTGTAGTGCACAATGTCTGGTAAACTTTTTTCACGTGACCATTGGCACTGGCGCGACACACCCTCCAGTACCACAGGGATGGTGGGGAGACTAGACCTTGTGATCTCTTGCCTACAACATGATGTTTTAGCCAATCGAGCTAGGCCCACTGCCCCATCAATGGGGTAGACTCAAGATGAAGGTTTCTAAGAATTTTTTATAGAAAAATAAAAAAACATACAAGAAGATTTGGTAAATTTGTAGTACAAATATGATCATTTAGATGAAGCCAAAAGAAAATATTGCAAGATAGGAGAAGTTCTTATTACATGTAAGAAACCCTCACATATGTATAATATGTTTTGGAATGAACAACTTCTAAGGTGGAAATTATTAATAATTTCCTAGTATTTATCATATGACCCTAATGATAAAGAATTTATAGAAGCTTACAAGATTATTGTTTCAAAACAACATAATTTATTATGTAAATTTTTAAACACAATTTGTTGGTTGAAGAACACATATATTTCTTTATCAATATTTTTTTGGGGGAAGTGCAATTAAGTTCTTTTATCTCTATCGTAAACAATCAAATGGTTTGGAAAGATAGGACAAGAGTATAATCAAGAAAAAAAAAACTATTAGATTTTTTATGAGACATCATTATCATAAACCACAAGAATTTCAAGATTAATTTTAAAAAATAGTCCAATATTCTATGATAACAAAACAATACACCAAAGAATTAAAGTAGTGTTATCAAGCCTTACAAAATGTCATTCCCTTGTTGCCTAAAGCTAGTTTTGTAGTCTATAAAGAAAGGTACAATTATTTACCTATACAGCTAAACAGATGAGAAATCATTTATCTAGGTAATATTATGTGGTCCTTTTGATGGGCTAAGACAATAGCATAAATGACACATCAACTAGGGAGAGATAGATTGGCATGAGGTTTAGACCCCCTACTACTTCAACTAATATCCCCAATGCATGTTGTAGACACCTAAATTTTTCCATACCCAACCATATTTAGCTTCACCCTACATCTTAGCCATTAACTAAATAAATAATCATTAATTAATTAATTCATCTTTTACCTTTATCCCTCACCCTTACTTAAATTTATATAATTAAGTCTAACCCTATCCACCAAATCCTCCAAGTAAACCAAATAACTAATCCCTACTTAATTAATTAGTTTAGGCTAATTAATCTTCATTAATATTTCTTCTAATATTTAAATCCATATTATCCTCAATCCTTTTCTATTTAATCCTAGTCATTAAATCCATCTAGATGGATAAAAATATAAAATTAACATCACTCAACTAGTGTCACTACCTCCCTCATGATCCCACATGTGTGAGAATTCTTACCTACCCTACTCCTTTCTCACATGTGTGAGCAATCTCCGTACAAATTTGTAGCCACCCTACATCTTACACATATCATAAATTAGCCACCCTACTTATTTCACTTGTCCCTTTCACAATCCACCCTATTTCTTACATATGGTGTGCTCACACATGTGTGAGCACACCCACCTCTTCCATATATATTCCTCTTGTGACACTTGTCACAAGAATAAGCCTTCAATCCATGTCTTTATCTTCTTCAAATCCTAGTCATCCATTAGAAAATTTCTATTGGCCATTTGTTTTCCTCATGGATCTCTTCATATTTTAACTATATGTTGTCCCATTTTATAACCATCCACCTTCATCATATCCTTATGCTATCATTTTCTTGGTCTATCCATATTAATCATGTTGTTGGTTTATTAAGCAATCACATTACACAATTAACACATCATAAAGAGAAAATCAAGTGGAGCATTGAGTGTGCTCTACTTCTTCTCAATCAAAGGAGAAAAGGATAAACAAGGTAAAAGGTTCCATCATTTCTTTAGAATGTTTATATTTTCATCCTTTTTTTTTTTCTTATCTTCACATGTGCTAATAATGAACAATTTGAATGGGAATTTTATATGTGGCATAATAAGGTAGAAGGTGGCAAGGGATTTATCATTGATCCTAAAAAATGAATCGCTCTATACATTTAGTTTATGATAATAACTAGAAATTTGAATAAGATGGTAAGAAAAGAGAGGCAAATAAACTAGAAATGGGGGGACCACACATTAATAAGTATGAGGATCTAGATAACCTTAGGTTTGGGGGAGTGAAGAGGTGGATATTGGCCTCATCATATTTTGAATAAAGTACCTTCCTTTATTACCTAAATACATTGTAATACTATTATAATATGATTACATGATAAATTATTGGCCATCTAAATTAATAATGATGTTTGTATTTATATTTTTCTATTTTATGTCGAAAAGGATTCCAATGTTGATATATCTTGGTGAAAAAGATCCATTTTTGATAAAATAAGAGTAATAGAAGTTGATCCAACTCCAAAGGAAATGGAAATAAATGTTCACATCTCATAAGAAGCCTCAAAATGTTTGTAGCCCTAGAATGTGTGCAGCCCTAGAATGATCACAAAGGTAGTTTTGGAGAAATTATGGTAATAGGAAATTATACCTTTTTCATTACACTTGTCCCATATTTTATGGAACAATTGAAAATGTTACAATGTGGTCAATGAATGATACAAAAATTTGTGCAAGAAGAAGACTCCTATTGAAAGTATATTTCTTCAATTTTTGAATTTCTTTATTATTTATGAAGAAACAAACTTATTAATTATAGTTGGACTTAGTATGTATGATTTTTGTTAAAAAATTTAAACAAAAATCATGTATGGACTCCATGATGTTGAATCATAGGCATGATTAGAGAAACCAATGTGTAGGAGAATTAATATATAGCTATATGATGTTCATTTCTATAGATGAATTTTTGAATGAATACAATAAGAAATATATCTCTATTTTACCTTAAAGTGAGTTTGGAAATATGTGTGTGATGATATTGCGAGTTCCTAGAAGTTCCATTCTCTGAAGAATCAGTCACTCAGTTGGGGAAGAAGAACAATGATTTATAGATAAGTTTCTTTAATTTCTGATATTAACGTGGGTTACTATGTCTTTATTGAAGAAACTATTATCACCTACAAGACAATTCATTGTGTTATTCTAGTGTTTATGTATTGTTCAATGTTATGTAAATTATTTAGTGTATTAATTATTTATTGAAGTTGTAGACATCCAAATTTGACAACTCTCACATGCTCAAACTTGTCTACTTTATTCGTCTATTTCATCAATATTAATTAAACGATTTATTTAATTAATATTTCACCTTCTACCTAAGGTTCCTAAAGTATTTAATTTAACAATTAAATACTTTACCTTACACCTTTTCCTCTCTAAATTAAATAAACATATCAATTTATTTAATTTAGTCATTTAATCTTTTTGAGTAAAATCAATTCTAAATTCTTCATTTTTCTCTCTCCTTGTCACATCCTCCATAACCTTCTTCTAATCTGGATTAAGTTAATTAATCCATGATTAGGATGTGCACACCTTAATTGAGATTAATGTCACATCCTCCATATTCTCCTACTTGCTTCTAATTTCTCATTAATTTTCTTAATCATGTATTTGAACAACCTTAATTTAATCCCCTTGCTACATTTAGCATACCTTTTTGGTCAACCTTCACATTTTCCATACTTGGCATAGACCCTCTTCCCCATGTAAATTTAAAATTCACCTTTTATTCCTCCAAGGATTCTCCTCTTCCCCATGTGATCATTGAAAGGTCACATCAAGTCACATGGGTTAAGAACCTTCTATTATAAGGACCTTGTTTTATCCACAAGGTACTTTTCAGCCTCCCTCATAAGAACCTTGTCTTATCCACAAGGTGTTTATCATATGAATTTAATTCATATTTATTCTCCCATCCACCTTATTCATTTCAATCATGTGAATTAAATATTCACATTTATTTCTCCAACCAATTCTCTCTTCCACATGGATATTTTTTGAAGAATACTAAAATTTCTCATATGTCACTTTCATTCTCACTTGGAGACAAAAAACTCCTTTTTGAGGAAATATTCTCCCCTCCCAAGGTACTTTCAAAGTACTTGTACTTCTTCCACATTACTTGCCCTTCCTCCACATCATTTGTACCCTTTCCATCTCACCATGTCCTTTGGACACTTCATCCTCCACATGGCAAGATGTGAGGGCTTGTGAGTCCTCAACTCACCATAGCCCTCCATCTTGGCCATGGTGGCTCAATCCTAACCATTGAATTATCTAGATAATTCAATTTCTTCTATAAATACCCCCTTTTCTCATTCATTAATTTACATTAGGAATTTTAGCACACTTATGCTCTCAAGTTTTCAAATCATCAAGCACTTATTTGCATTCAAGCCATTTTGCATACTTACCTTCATTCCACCATTATTGCATACTTAGTTTAGTTCTCATACTCTTGCATCCATTTTTCATGACCTTGCCATCAAAGGAGCACACAACCAAATTTCAATCAAGGGCCAACCAAGGAGATCAACACAAGCAAAGGTATAATCACTCTCATTTTTATCTTTATTTTGTGCTTAACTTAGGCTAATAATTGAGATGGTATTGTGTTATTTACATTGCATTTTAGTTTGTTTTGCATATTTAGAAGTAAAAAGCACTTGCACACATTTCTGGCATGCCCGGTGGGACCCACAAATGGGTCCTTTTTACTCTCACGTTTGTTGTTTTTTAACATTTTCTAGTCTCAGGTGACACAGAGGGGTGACCAAGCCCTCAAATAGATGACCAAGACCTACAGAGGGGCGACCAACACCTATAAAGGGGTGGCCAGGACTTGACAGAGGCACCTGCCTGAGACAAAAACTGCACTTTAACTCTCTATTTTGACTAGAGGGGTAGCCAAGACCTAACAGGGACACCTGTCTAAGACAAAAACTATAGTTTAGCTCTTTGTTTTTATTAGAGGGGTGGCCAGGACCTATAGAGGGGAGGCCAGGCCTAGACAGAGTCTTCTGTAAGCTAAAAAAAACATTTTAAGAGGTTCGGATTCGCCCGATGCGAATGGCTTGCGGGCGGCTGGTTTCATCCCTAAAGGACTAGTCTCGCCTCAGCTCACCCCTTCCAGACCCCAACTTGGCATTAAAGTAAGCCCAAGGCAAGGTTGGTTGGGTGTTGGACTGAGTCGCGGGGATACCTCTATGGTTACAAAAAAAAAAAAAACATTTTAAATCAGTTTTTATAGATTATTTTCTATCATTTTGGTTATTACTGACCCCATAACTTGTGTTGTTGGTGATTGTGAGGATTTTTACTAACGTTTGTGCAGTTATTTCAAGCTTGACGAAGAACAGTGGTAAAAAACTACTAACACATTTGTTGCAGGACGAAAGGACCAAGATTTCTAGTTAGCTGTTTGTTTTCATTTTCATACTAATTAGGCACATAGGCTAAGTAGGGGAGTCAAAAAATTGTTTGTTGTGTTTGTAAGTAAGGTATTGACGTATCCAATCCCCTTGCGCCATTTAGCGATCCTGGGTGAAGATAAATCGTAGCTTACTTAAGTCCTTTGTGTTACCCAAGGGGGTGTTACATCATTCAAGCTTTCCCCTTGCACTTCGTGTGAGCTTGGAGAGTAGCTGAAAATGGTTAGCATTCTCTTCTTAGTGGGACCTGCTTGGGGATTTCATCACCCCAAGGGACGATCTCGACCACGTGTACCGGCGGGGTATATAAAGGGGGGAGAGCCAAAGTTGTACCCCAATCCAATCACGTTGTGTCTAGTAGAGTGTCGAAGCTAGGGTGATACCTAGATAGACGTGAAGAGTTGGTATGAGCCTTTCAGTATCTTGATGGGGTTCCCGACTCATGTTTGTGATGGGCTGGTGTCCGCGGTTGTGCCTCACATACTAAGCATATATTGAGGACTCCCTAGATCGCCTTGTTTAGCCTACTTAGAGGACTGTGTCGGCCATACCCCTCATACTAATCTTAGGATTGTGTTGTTTGAACTATCTTTTCTGTGAAAAACCAATGCATATCTTACTAGTCAAGTTGGTCTTGCCTTTTGCTTGTTGTTTGAAGTGTTTTTTGTCTTTTTCCATAGTCATTTTGCCTAAGTCAAGTTCAGGTTTGTTGATAGAGGAGACCACACCCTTTCCAGGGGCAACCCCAACCTCAAGAGGGGTTACCCCGCCTTCTGTCTTAGTCATTTTCCAATCTGTTTGAGTCAAAATTGTTCATCTTTCACCTAGAGGGGTGGCTAGGCCTAGTCAGGGGGTGGCTAGGCCCATTTCAGGGGTGACCAGGCCCAGTCCAAGGGTGGCTAGGACCTTAGAGGGGTGGCTAGGACTTGTAGAGAGGTGACCACGCCCAAACAACTATTTTTGCACTCTAAACAGTCAGTTTCATCTCCTATTCCATCATTCCATCAATCTGTTTTCCCATTCTGAGCATCTGTTCCGTCATTCCACGAATCCATTTCCCTATTTCAAGAATTCATTCTCCTGTTCTGTGAACCAATTCGTCCATTCTGTGAACCTGTTTGTCTATTTAAAGAGTTCATTTTTCCATCCGAGGAACTCGTTTCATTGTTTAGGGAACCCGTTTTTCCGTTCGAGGAATCCATTTCATTGTTTAGGGATCTCGTTTCACCATTTGGGGAACTTGTTCAATCATCTAGTAAATCTGTTTAACTTCTTGTCAGGCTCGTTTACCCATTCTGATAACTCTTTTGACCTCGTTTCTGATTTAAACAAGTCCAAAAACCAGTCAAGTGACTAGGACCTAGGAACGGGCGACTAAGACCTAGGAACAGGCGACCAAGACCTTAGAACATGCGACCAAGCCTTGGGAACAGGTGACCTCACCCCTTGAATAAGCAACCCTGCTCAATCCAGAAAATGAAACAGTTGGGGACCTAAAACCTTGTCGTTTGTTGTGATCTAAACACTTTCATTTCCTTTCGATCACTCGTAATTTACCATTTAGTCTATTTGCACTTTCTTTAGGTCATTCAATCATCACTTGCATCATATAGGAACTCTTAGAGCATCTCTAGGTTGCATCGTTCATCATCATTTTCTCGATTCGAATTCCCTAAACCTTGTTTTAGACGTTATTATCCGAATTGACCTAGGCGTCCAAATCTGATCGTTATCCTACACATCAGTCATTGTCTTCAGCCCAATCAATCCACTTCTATCTTGAGGTGGATTCAGTGTCGTAAGTCATCATCCTTAGCCCAATCAATCCATTTCCATCTTGAGGTGGATTCAGTGTCATGATCCTCTATCTTTCCTTCAATTTGATCAACCAATGCCTTAAGTCACCTAGGGTGATTTCTAAACTAGGTTTAGAATCCCTTACATCATCCATCATCTAATCTTGTCAGTCATTTCATCAACCGATCCTCATCCATCATCTAATATTATCAAGTGTTTTACCGATGAATCCTTATCCAATCTCAATCCTATCCAATCATCCAATCAATCCTATCCAATAATCCAAATCAAACCTTATCTAATTATCTGATCTCATCATACGATCAATCAATCCTTCATCCAATCCAATCAATCTTCCAACTATCATTTGGGACATCCTTGTATTGAGTCTAGTCTCATCTTAGTCCACCCAGTAATTCTGCATTTTCATGCCTGTTCAAACTAGACCACAAACCAAGAAGCAAATGGCACAACAACAAGGTCAAGGTTCCCAGTTGAACATCTCTCAAGATCCTAACAACGGGGAAAAAATATCTCAAGATCCTAACAACGGGGCAAACATCTCTCAGGATCCTAACAATGGTGTGAACATCCCTCAAGATCCTCATAATGGTGCTTCATCACAATCTAACACCAACGGTCAAAATAATTCACTACCCAGTGACGAAAATATGATCAATCAGCCTAAAGTCACCGTTGATGAATACCTAAGCAATCCCACTAATGTTCAGATGAAAGATTGCTTTCTTGACAAATGTGGGGTTAAGATCCTCTCCACTCTACTCATGAAGGGAGTCAAACCACCATCTGATTTTGACATGTCACAGTACAACACCCAGACCCCTCTAGTGCCTCAAGACCCACAAAATGTTCTTGGAAACTCCTATGTTTCTGAGGGTACACCCATAGATAACTGATATCATCCTGAGTTTGGAAATGTTGTGATACATCAAGTTGCGAATTATCCTCCCATTCCATCTGTTGCCCCTACTGCACCATCTGATCCTTATGATCCCTATGCCTATGGCATGCCACAAAACATCATGTCTGCTCCACCACTCCCACCTCAATATCTTGGTCAACCACCTGTCAACACTGGGGGTAATCCCTTTTCTAGTGTTAACGCTACCACCAGGACCAACACCCACAGGAAATCTCGTACAACCCCCTCAAGGTAATACTCCAATGTTCCAATAACCTCACGCTAATCCTCATCAATCCATTGCTTCGTAGGCACCACCACAACATGCAACTATCCCCTTGCAAGTACCACCATAGCATAGTGTTGTCATTTCTTTCCTCATGCAACAAAATCATCAACGACCTCTGCAATTGAACATTTTAATTCCACAATAGAACATTCCGCAAAAAAATGTTCCAAACCCACAACAACATACTGTTGCTCACATACAACCTCCTCATCAAGCAACTCAAACTGCATCACACCCTCAACAACCACCTCATGGTGCCTCTGTAGCAATCCCACAATAACAACACATCCCATCTCACCCTCCTTATCAACAATCACATACGCACGTTCCCACACAAATGCAACACAATCCTCTCGCGGAATATCTCTACCATCCATCCAACACATACACTACTTATGCTAAACCAAATATCCATGTGGCCTCTCAAAATCCACCATGGACTCAACCACCACTTTACACTAATCCTCCCCAATCACACACTAATCCCTACCATCAAACTATCAATCTGCAACTACCATCATATGCTACACAACAACCAAACATTGCCTATAATTACCAATCCAATCCATAGTACACTCAACAACAATCATCCTATCAACAAGGTGCTCCATCCACCTCTTACTACCAATAATTTTCATCACAACAATAGGGTGCTTCCACATCCTCATACTACCAAGTTCCACACAATGCCCCATCCATATTATCAACAACAACCACCTCAGCAACATGCACCCTCCACCTCTTATTACCAAAATTAGTCATCATCCTATCCACCTTACATTAATCCACAATCCGCTTATGCTAATGAATATCAACCTACACCCTCATATGATCCCAATGATTTCATCCCATCTTCATCACATCCATATCCACCCAATCTATCTAATCCAACTCCACCCACCAATAAAGAGCCAGAGGAGCTCAAAGTTGCATTGAAAGACCTACAAGCAGGTACGTCCAAAAATTCCTTCAAGTTTGAGGAGATTTTCCCATATCCATTTGATTCTTTGATTTCACTCATCCCATTTCCGAAGCATTTCAAGATACTAGAGTTTGACAAGTATACAGGAACCAAAGATCCAAAGGACCATCTGTAAGAGTTCTATGCACGATGTCAGGATGTCCAACATAATGACAATTATCTCTTGCGCCTGTTCCCTAGAAGCTTAGGAGGGTCAGCCTTAGATTGGTTCATGGGTCTCAAAAAGGGGATAGTTTCTTCCTTTGTTGATCTTTCTAAATAGTTTTTCAGACAATTCTCCTTTAATTTGGAGGACATTGACACTCTAGACCTCTTAAAAGAGAAGCAATGTGATGGAGAAACTTTTGCTAAATACCTGCAAAGGTGGTGAGTTGTAGCTAGCTGTATGAAATCCCCTCCCAACGAGAAAGAAATGGTCACCCTTTTTGTGGCTAATGCTCATCCTAAAATGGCACATGCTCTTAATCTTCATTGTGTCACTACCTTCGCAAAGGTTATCGAAAAGGGCCCCATCATTGAGAGAACGCTTTTCGGTAAAGGGAAAATTAAACTGTACAACTCGGATAAGGACAAGTCATCTGGTGGAAAATCCTGTTACTGGAATAAGAACAAGAATGCAGTCAACAATGGCATCATTGATACTAAACATGTTCAAGTGGCCAATACCTCCCAGAGACAACAACCATCCATGCCCAACACCATATCCGTTCCACAGGGGGCACCTCGACCCCCTCAACAATCCAATCAAGAGAATGGTAAACATCAATACACTCAATTAGGAGAACCCTTGAGCCCTATCTTCAATAGGTTGTTACAAGTCAATTACCTAATTACATATCCTATGACCAAGCCACCCGATGAATCCAAGCCTAAACTAGCCTAGTTTAAAGAAAATGAATACTGTGAGTTTCACAAGATTAAAGGGCATACCTTAAATAAGTGTCAAAGTCTGAAAACATACATCCATGATCTCCTAGATCGAGGTGACATACATGTGGATGCCAATACGACACCTTCGTCCAATGCCCAGTTACAGATATATCAAAATGCTTTCCCTAAGCATAACCAAGGTCCTAGCACATCCAACGCAAATCCTGGACCTAGTAACAATAACAACTAGGATAACAACACTAATAATATCACCTACAAGAATGTCCTGCTTAACTATGAGACTCTCATCATGCATATTGGGCAAGCGGAACTGCTTGTGTCTATGATACATGTCAAAGGAAAGGAGCCTCAATGTGTTGTTACCACTCGTTGCACTCGCATCACTATCCCTGGAGCCTCCACAACAGTCCCATCACCTCCTGTGAGCTCTCAGTATAACATCCTTGACCATCTAGGAAAGACTGCAACACAAATATCTATCCTAGATTTGCTAAAGTCTTCTCCTGTATATCAGGGAATCTTAACGAAAGCTTTACATGATGCCTGTGTCCCTGATGACATCGATCCTACATAGTTCCAAGATTTGGTAGGACACCTTTCATCAACCTACCAACTAGATTTCAGCCAAAACGACATGCCTACCATCAATTCCAATCACAATCAACCCCTCCATATAGAGGTTCTAGTCGCTCGAGATAAAGTAAAGAGGGTCTTGATAGATAATGGCTTGCTCTCAATCTCTATACATTAAATTTCATAAAATAGGTAGGATATACCCATGCTGATTTAAGCAATCAGATCATCACTATAAAGGATTAGAAAGGGATTCTGAAGGGGTTATTAATCTTCCAATTCAAGTTGGCACAGTTATACAATACAACACTTGTCATGTACTTGATTTGTCTAGACTTCCCCTACAACCTTCTTATCGGCCGACCATGGATCCACGCCATGCAAGTCATCCCGTCTAGCTATCATCAATGCTTGAAGTTCTTGTTTAATGGAATGGAAGTTACAATACAAGCTGATCCCCAACCATTTGAATACTGTCATTCACTTGAAGCTTCTTTCCCTCATTCCCATTATTATCTGGGAGTTGAAATGGGACCACTACCAGCATCCTCATCCAATCCATCATCTAATCCATCACCCACTACCTCATCTGCTCCATCTTCTACATCTGATTCCACTATCACCAAGGTCCAGATCATTGACAAAGGATGTGGTGAGTATGAGATGCATACTGCTTTGAACGTGGCAACAATGCCACCCTCACCACTCACATATGCTCAACCCTCTGAGTTTGCACCAAAGGAAGAACAAAAGGCAGTCACCTTGAGCTCCAAAAATGTGGGAACCAACACTTATGTATCTCCCGTGTTACCACAATATACGCCTAAAGATGATATAAGTCAGTGGATATTGTAGACGCATAAAATGTACAAGTTGACATTGTGCATCTAAATCTGATCTACTAACATCGTTTCTTCCTAAATCATCCCTCGGTCTAACTGTTTAATCAAATTCCCTTATCTGATTAAATTCATCAATATTCTCTCTTAATTAAATAAATTATTTTTGTCTAATTAAGTCACTTTCCCTTGTTAATTAAATCAATTCATCTGATCTAATTATCCCTATTTTAATTAAATAATTAATTTTATTTAATTAAATCTCTAAAGTCTATCTATTAAATTGAATAAATTAAAATCTTATTTAATTTAATCTTACTTCAATCTCTTTAATTAAATAATCAAAACATGTTTATTTAATTAAACTCATTAAATCATTTCCTCTCTTGTTTGATTTAAATTAATCCAAAAATCTAAGTCTAAATAAGTCAACTCACCTAATCATCATTAAACTAACATAATCATCATTTATTTAATCTAACCATGATTAAATACTAATCTCACCCACTTGCATTCTCTAGATATCTCCACTTGCACAAATAAATCAATTTATTGATTTATTGAATCTTCATTTTCCCTCAACAAGGCATCTTTTGGAGGAATATTCTTCTATTTCAAATTCAAAATTTGAATGACAAGTCCTTCCAACAAGGCATTTACTTCTTCTTACATGTCCTTGCCTTGAGCCAAGTGGCATTCAATGCAATTTTCTTTCCCCCTCTTACATGTCTTTTCTCAAAATTCAAATTCAAAAATGCATTTATTGGCACATTTGTCAAAACTTGCTCATTCCTCATCCAATCACATTTGGACAAGTGGCATTTTTCCATTGGCCAAATCTTTGTCCCACATTGCTCTATTTTGGCTTTGTTTCCATTTCAACATTCTATAAATAGAATGCTTCACCATGCATTTTATCATCCACAATTATGCAAAGTTATTATGCACAAATATCTCTCAAATTCCATCCATCTTCTTAACTAGTTTATTGCAGATTTTGGAGCTCATTGAGGGACTTATCAAGTGGATCAATCATCTTCAATCAACATTTTCATTCAAGGAGTTGGGAAAGGGAAAATCTCCACACACCTATTTGCACCAACTCCCCCATGGGATCAAGTGTTTGCATGTTAAATTAGGATTTCATATTTCCATTATGTTCTTTATTGTTTTCTTTGTTCTATTTCCTATTTTTAGCTTTGTGAATGGATTTCATGGGGAATCCTTGTTCATGCTTACAAAATAACTCTCTAACGTTGTTTGTTGTTGTGTTTTTGTAGGCACTTCGAATTAGGGGTTCACATATTGGCGCTAGAAGGAGGGCTGATCGATAAATTCTAACAAGTTTTTAAAATTTTCTCCGTTTTTTACAGTTCTATTCATAAATCCGCGTTTTAGCGCCCGTGATCACTGTTATAGCGGTTTTGACCATTCTTGCAGCGCTCTTAATCATTATTGCAGCGCTCTTAATCACTGTTTTAGCGCTCTTAATCATTATTGCAGCGCTCTTAATCACTTTTTTAGCGCTCTTAATCATTCCTACAGTGCCCTTGAGCATTCTTGCAGCGCCTATAATCATTCTTGCAACGCCCATGATCATTTCTGCAGCGCCTATGATCACTGTTTTAACGCCTATGAGTCAGTTTTAAAATGACCATATCTTGGTCATACGGAGGTCTTTTTTTATGCTTTTTTTTTTGAAATAGGGTAGAATTTCATAATCTATCCAATGGTGTAAGTGTTTCTTAACTATAAATTAGTTAAAATTTTCAAATTTGCATTTAAAGTAAGAACACATGATAACTTGGCTAAGTTTTAGGGTGTTTTGGTAAATGATTCATCTAACCCTTGTATCCTTTTGTTTCTTTTGATCTCATCTAACATTTTGATCACTTTTGTAGGTTGGAAATCAAAATCAAAAGAAAGAGGAGCATGGGGATGATATTTTGTCTAATCAAAGTGTTTTTTAACACTTAAGTGTTTGTTTAACACTTCAAAGAATTTGTCTTCCTTCTCCTTCTTAGGACACTAGTTTTCAATTGGGCTTAAAAAGAACCTTTTTCATTTCTTGCAAAGGCTAAAATGAACTTTAGGATCACAAATTACTAGATTTGGTTTATTGGATTAACAATTGAACAAGGCAATTTCTCACACTTCATTTGGTGCTTTAAAACGAAATCATCATTGCTTTGAGGGTTTAAAAAGAACAAGTGTAGTTTTGTTTGTTTGTGAGGGCTTACTTAGACTAAAGCCATTGGAAAAGGACGTATGCGCTTCTCTCGCGCTTTATAGCGATCTTGAGAATCAAAAGGTCTTTTCCATGACTTTGGGTTGAGATAAAGCAATCACCTCCACACTTCGATTTGGCTTAAAATTGAACAAACTATTGTGCGAGTGTGAGTGGGGACTTTGTTGCGTACATTCTCTCTCCTTGTTGCCTACAAGGATTGATCGAGTTACGAATATTGTTCTTCATTCGCTTTTGTTTATCTTAGAGGGCCCGCCTTGTGGGAAAAAGTAATCACCCAAGGGAACGGCTCAACCGGTAACACTCTAAAGCCAAGAGTATTTCCAGCCGGGATATAAATGTGGATATTGGAAGAAACGCCAATATCACGCGGTTGACTCGACAAGATGGATCCGAAAGGGACTCTTGCCACGTTGGGTCAACTCCCTAACGGAAAGTCCTTACTAGAACCCATGTGCTAGAATTTGCCAAAATCCTTTATCTATTTGTTGGTGCAAGAACGTCGTTCGAAGCCACCCCACACTCTTACGGTCTTCTAGTAGAGATGGAAAGCATGCCATGGGAGTTTCATGGGTGTTGATGCTTGGCTGCCCCGATAATGAGCCGTGGAGGGGAGCCAGTGGGGTCAAGCATCTAACCATCCGCTAGAGATAAGCGTAGCTGGACTTGTCCAAGTGGGAATCCAACAAATATTGTCTTACACATCCATAGGATTGTACATGCTTTTGGGTTACAAAAACACATGCTTGTTCGTAAACATTGGAAAACAAACACTTAAACATGATCATGCAAATTTCAAACCCCTTTTGATAGAGCAAATACCTTTTGACAAATTTAAGTGTTGTTGCTTTCCCTTGGGATTATGTCCTTAGAGGTTTCTTAGCACTTGAATTTATATCGTCATTTGCTCTAACTAGGGTTAACCTAGGAAATCCCTTTGCCTCAATTTCTTGGAACTCCCACACAACACTTTGTGGGAAGAAAAGGAATTTTGACATAGGACATCTTTAGTTTGAAACATAATCAAGAAAGTGTATTTGGTAAAAAGAAGTCATTAAAAGCAAAGATAAGCAATTGAGCCCCACACATGTCTTTTCAATGATTTCTCGCAAGGTCAAGATACAAAAACCCAAGAAAAAGAAACTTAGCCCAAAACAACATCAAAAAAGACTCAAAAGGTTATATGATTTTAGAGAAAAGTTGTTGGCTAATTTCTATAGACATGCTTCAAGAGACAACCCCACTTTATATTCATTTTACTACACACAAAATCCAAGATTGTTTCAAGGGATTGGATACCTTGCTTAGGGCATAACATGTTCTTCAATACCTTGGTCTTGTTAAACAAAAGTCTAAACTAGGGTCATTCTAAGATCAAAACAAACATTCATCCATCAAAAACATCATCAACCATAAACATCTCACCAACATTTTGAGAAAATCTTGACACAACTATGCTAGGCTCCTTTGGTAGACATCAAAACTTTTCAAACATGAGACTTTGAATTCTTCAAACATCAAACATCAAACTTGTTCAACTCAATTGTGTGTGAATGAATCCTTTTGCACATGCTTAGTTGAATTATCACTTTGTTCAAATTAATGGTGGATAGATGCATCCTTCTCCCATCACTAATTTGGATTATCTTTTGGTTAGCTTGTGAGTAGACACATCCTATTCTCACTCCTAAATCAAATTATCCTTTATGAGCATTAGTTATCTTTTTTAGATCATCATTCAAACATCTTGGGGATATCTCTTGCTCAAACATCAACATTCAAAAGATAGAATTCAAAGTCTAAACATCAAACAAACATCAATCAAAGCAAACCCAAAGTACCTAGCATCACATCAAGATTTTCAATACAAATTCAAAACTTCCATTCTCACCCATATATCATACACCTTTCATCTTCACATCTTTGATCTTTTACACATCCTAGTTTGCTCTTTTATGGTTCAAACAAGATCACAACACAAGAGGAACATGGAGTTAAATCAAGAAACATCAACCACAAGTGATCTAAGCCAAAACATTCCAGAAATCCAAAACACACCACTTCCAGACCTCACTATCACTACACATGATCCACAAAAAGAGGTCTTGGTGGAAGACATCACACCAACAGAACTAAGTGAGGAAGAAGTTCTTGAGATGCTCAAACAACCAAAACTACAAAAGTTTCTTCGCGCAATGGCTAAAATAAATCCATCAATTCTCAACACTATTGAGGATGAGCTTCTTGTACCAAATGACCAAAACACCCTTCCACAATCAACCACTTCCATTACCACCATAGAACCTACTATCAATGAGGATGATACCCTCTTCAACACGCATCAAAATCCACTTTACAACCCACTTGGATTTATCGATACATCTGAGGTTCCTTACCATACCACCTCATCATTTTCCCTTGACACGCAAGTGTCTAGACCTTTGGTACAAGCAAGCTCATCCGAAATAGAGAGACCTTACGGATTTGTCTCTTCATTTGCACAAGAAAATTTTCCACCATTCAAACCATTCACACCTCCCACCACGTCAACACCATATTTTGGTTTAGGGATCCCCCCTTTACCTAAATTTCCACCTTTCCCTAACATAAATCACCCCATCCAAATCAATTCATCCAACCAAGGGGGTACATCACATCTTTCAAACACACCATCCACATCAAACCAACGCATGATAGCTAATCAAAATATGGTCTCTCAAAGACCCACTATTTCGCTCATCTCTACCATTCCTACCACTTCACCTAGTCCCACCATTCCTATCACTTCACCCATCCCAAATGCACCTATCACCACATTCACTCCAACCACTACATCCACTATACCTCAAACTTCCACTACCCCCATCACACCCCTTACATCGCAACCTCCCACCACCACCATCGCTCTAAGCGCATCTCAAACTCTCACCACTCCATCCAACACAATTCCTGATCCCACCACCACCACCATTGCGACCAAGCCAAGTAAGCCATTACAATGTTGCATTCAAAGCATACCAACAATTGCTCCAACAATATCAAACAATTCAGCAAGCGCCTATAGCCACGCACACTTCTCAAGCTTCACAGCAAAATCAAGCTCAAACATCGCTGCAACAACAACAAGCACAACAAGCGGCACAAGCCCAAGCTTTGTTGCAACAACAACAACAAGCTACACAAGCTGCACAAGATGCACAAGCTGCTCAAGTCGGACAAGCCACACAAGCTGCTCAAGCTGCAAAAGATGCCCAAGATGCCCAAGTACGAGCACAAGCACAAGCGCAATACTTTGCACAACAACAAGCATCCCAACAACTCGCATATCAGCAAGCGTTAGAGCAATACCAAGAGCAACAAGAAGTAGCACAACAAGCCCTAGCTGACCAACAACAAGCATTGTTGGACCAACAACATCAAGCACAACAACAGGCTCTATTAGCGCAACAACAGCAAGATCAACAACAAGCATTGTTGAAAGCATACATGGCACAACAAAAAAACATTCCACCCATTCAAACACCCACTCCACCCCCCCAGAACACCTTCATTCCACCTCCTGATCCACAATTGGATGTCACCGCACAAATAAAATTTTTGTCACAACAAGTGCTTGACCTTCAATCAGGAAGGACACCAAAACCACAAAAAAACCTATGCCCTTATCCATTTGATAGGAGCATAGAAATGAAACCGTTCCCAAAAGGGTTTGAGATCCCTAAATTTGACAAATATCGCGGAACGGGTAACCCTGAAGATCACATCAGGGAATTCCAAGTACATTGCATGGAGGTGGCTTACGACGAAACGTACTTGATGAGATTATTCCCAAGAAGCTTGGCTGGAAATGCTATTGATTGGTTTTCTCGACTTTCGGGAATCAAAAAATTCCAGGAAATCATAGATGCCTTCATACATAATTATTCCTTCAACACTCCCATGGAGGTTAGCTTACAGGAATTATCATCTCTCAAACAAGGGAAAAATGGATCATTCGGTGCTTTCTTACAACGATGGCGATCCAAAGCTAATCAAAGCAAGTGGTCCATGCCTGAAGAGCAACAAGTGGGAACTATCATTGCAAATCTTGATGGGCCCTTGGCCTTCCACCTCAAAGTGAAAAACATCACCACTTACGACCAGTTGATCCCTAAGGCGCTCAATATCGAACGAGCCCTTGCCACACAGGGAGAAACTTCATCATATCAAGAAGGTCGCTCATCATCCAGTTATCATGACAAACCACGAACATGGGCAAAGAATCGTAATGTAACCAATGATGGTGTCGTTGACGCCAAAGTTGTCATTAGTGCCCCACGGAAGAACAATCCACCATCCCAACAACAACAACACCAAAATACCAATCAAAGCAATCGACAAGTCAATACTGTGGTCCAATCAACCCATAACCAAAACACAAACAACATTGATAATCAAGGAGGACCACAACGAAACAAGTTCTTCCCCAAACGAAAATACACACTCCTTGGGGAACCTGCTGAAGCAATCATGAAAAGATTGGTAGATGAAAAATTGATAGCGGTCCCTACACATAATAATTATCAAGAACCATCGGTCAAGCCACCATGGTATAATGAGAATTATCTTTGTGACTTCCACAAACTCAAGGGACACACGACAAACAACTGCATGAGGCTCAAAAATCTAATTCAAGACCTCATAGATGACAAAATCATAGATGTGGAAGCACCATCAGGAAACAAAGATCTCAAGAGTTACACGAATCCGATGCCGAATCATGGCAACAAAGGAAACAAAGATCAAGACAAAGGAAAAGGGGCTTATAAAAATGTCAACCACACATACGAGGGTGTTGTTGCTTGTTTAGACGAGTTTTGTGGAGTCATCACCATCAAAGGGGCCCAAGCCGATTGTGGAGTCACCACAAGAGGTGGAAAGGTTACCATTGCAGCACCATCCCAACCAAGCAGAAATTCCACATCGAATCCAAGGTCTAACCCTAGTGGCTATAATGTCTTGGATCAATTGAAAAGAACCCCTGCACATATCTCCATCATGGAGTTACTCAAAATCTCATCTGCACACAAAAAGATTCTAGAAGAAGCTTTGGCGTCATCTACTATCCCCGCAGATCTAGATACGGAACAATTCCAAGCTATGGTCGCAAGTATCACCACACCTAACATTCTTACATTTTCTGAACAAGACTTCCCCACACAACCATCTCACAACCGTGCACTTCATCTGGAGGTGTACGTAAATAAAAAGAAAGTCAAGAGAGTCTTGGTGGATGGAGGTGCAGGCTTAAATATTTGCTCCTTAAAGCTTCTAAAGAATTTGAACATTTCAGAGGATTCAATTGACAAAGGAAAAGGCATCACAATAAGAGCATACGATGACCAGGAAAGGGTATCCCAAGGCACCATTCAGCTTCCTGTCCAGGTTGGACCCATCATCATGCAAACCAACTGTCAGGTCTTGGACCTCGATTTACCATACAACATTCTCCTAGGGCGACCATGGATACATGCAATGCAAGCTGTAGCTTCAACCTTTCATCAATGTGTGAAATTCACACATGAAGGTCAAGAGGTTACTATCCACGAAGATCCTGAGCCATTTTCCTATTGCAAAAATCTAGAGGCAAAATACTACAAGATCCTGCAAGTACCCAAGAACAATGAAGGCCCATCAACACCTTACGTGGATCCCGCCACTCTCACTTCTGGGACAGAGACACCCTCCACCCCCGCCATCCTCGCCTTTTCTGATATCAAAGTCATAATACAAGATGATAGTTGTGGAAACTATTCAATGCCTAAGAATGCTTTTGTAGTAGGAGAGCTACCACAATCTCCTAGATCAAGAGGACGACCACAATCACAAGAAGCTTCAACATCTCAAGGCTCCTATGAACGAAACCCTACCTTCACAAGTGCAGGAGATCTTGGTCAGGAAACATTAGAAGGGGACTTATCTCATCTTCTCTATCAAGATGATATACCAGCAGTTGAATTGCCTATGGATGAATGAAACAAAGGTATGAAGATAATGCTCTCGATGGGCTATAACCGGAACCAAGGGTTAGGCCAAGATAATAACGGGCGTGTAATACCCATTATACCTGAGAAGAAAATAAAAAATCTTGGCATTGGTCATCCTACTCCTAAGGTAACTATACTTGGTCGAGGTGCCCATGGTAGACAGAACCGAATGCCTCCTCAGGAATCCGTAACTACTCCACAATCCTCCATGACTTTAGGAATGCCCACTGATTTAATTGAGTCACCAGAAATAGGATTATCTTTGTTGTTTGAGGATACTAACATCCTTATGATTAGCACCTTATCTTATGAGTCTGAAAACCAAAGCAATGAAATCTGATTAGTCTATCCCCAACTGATTGATTACGACCAACGAGGACCACCAATTCTTGACATGTTTGAAAATGATGAGGCACTCTCAGAATTCATGGGACTTAGGGATGACATTCCATGTGGGGATCATAAGGTAGGTTTTATCATAGAGCTGGATACACATGCATACTATGGAGAAACGATTGAATCCCTCAGTCGCAAAAATAAAAAATTGAGAATAATCTCCAAGTCCTTGAGTGAAAACCACCTTGTGGCACTCTCCGACTCTAAAAAAGTAAAAAGAAAGGACGCATCTAATGGTGAAAACCTCTCTGAGGCGCCTGAGGATGGGGGATTCAATCTTCCTCTTACAGCTATACACCAAGAAAAGTCAGCTATGCTAGCAGAAAAGTGCAACCCCATCAATCTGGGAACACAAGAAACTCCTCATATTACATTCTACGCTGAGTCATTATTATGCAAAGAACAAGAGGAGTTGGCTACCTTCTTAAAGGAAAGGAAGATAAATTTTGCGTGGAGCTATGCTGATATGCCAGGATTGGATCCAGAGGTAGTGGTTCATCACTTGGCAGTCTATCCTGAAGCTAAACCTGTGAGACAGAAGCTTCGCAAAATGCATCCTCAAATTGCTTTGTTAGTCAAAATGGAGCTCAAAAAGCTATTAGATGTTGGATTCATTCGACCAATTGATTATCCAGAATGGGTATCGAACTTGGTACCCGTATCAAAGCCTGACGGAGCCATAAGAATCTGTACGGATTTCAGAGATTTGAACAAAGCATGTCCCAAGGATGATTTCCCGCTCCCCAACATCGACATGATAGTAGACATGACAGCAGGGCATGAGATGCTATCACTTATGGACGGATTTTCAGGATACAACCAGATTATGATAGCAAAAGAAGATCAACACAAGACGACTTTCACTTGCCCATGGGGAACATACTGCTGGAACGTAATGCCATTCGGCTTAAAGAACGCTGGGGCCACATACCAAAGGGCCATGACACTAATATTCCATGACATGATCCACAAAACAGTTGAGGACTATGTCGATGACATCTTGGGAAAATCCAAAAAGAGGAAGGATCATATATCAGTCTTGAGTGCTATCTTTGACAGACTAGAAGAATACAAGGTTTGTTTGAATCCCAAGAAGTGTGTCTTTGGCGTACAATCAAGAAAGTTGTTGGGCTACATAGTGTCAATGAGAGGCATTGAGATTGATCCGGCAAAGGTGAAAGCAATACTTGAAATGGAAGCTCCTAGGACATTGAAACAACTGAGAGGTCTCCAAGGCAGGCTTCAGTCAATTCGCAGGTTCATAGCACAATTAGCAAACAAACAAATCCCTTACTCTCACTTACTCCACAAGGGGGTAACGTACAAATGGGATGACAAATGTGAACAAGCCTTCAACAAAATCAAGGAATATCTGTTAACACCTCTAGTACTAAGGCCTCCAATTCAGAACAAACCATTGATCCTTTATATCTCAGCAACTGCAGCAGCCCTTGGTGCTCTCCTAGCACAACATGATGAAAATGGAATAGAAAGAGCCATATACTACATCAGCCGTACAATGGTGGGCCATGAGTTAAACTATACATTAATTGAAAAAGCTTGCCTAGCAGTGGTGTTTGCATCCCAAAAATTCAGACACTACATGTTGGCACACAAGATCAAACTCATAGCTAAAATTGATCCCTTAAAGTATCTTCTTTCAAAGGCAATGCTTACGGGAAGACTGGCTAAGTGGGTAATGATATTATCAGAATATGACATTGAGTATGTGGAGCGCAAGGCAATCAAGGGACAAGTCATTGCAGACCAACTGGCAGATGCACCTATCTATGCGGAGAACCCACTTGTTTCAGAATTTCCAGATGAATCCATTTTCAACATTGACATAGCTACTCATTGGAAACTATACTTTGATGGCTCCTACACACAACATGGGTCAGGAGCTGGTATCTTCTTCATCACTCCATAAGGGGATTGTATACCAAGATCATACAAACTAGCATTCCCTTGTACCAACAACATTGCAGAATACGAGGCTTTAACTATAGGTCTCAGGATAGCAGTACAATGGAACATTATGGCATTGAAGGTATATGGAGATTCACAACTTATCATAAATCAAGTGAACAATGAGTACCAAACAAAGGATGATAAGCTAACTCCATACAAAAGGCTAGTGGAAAATCTCAAGGAATATTTTGTTGACATCACATTTGAGCAAGTACCAAGAACCAACAACAGAGCAGCAGACGCAATGGCAACTATTGGATCACTCTTAGAGATCCCTCAAAATGTTCCGAAATACGACTTCTTGGTAGAGCAGCTTCTCGTACCAGCATTCAAGGTACCAGAGTCAGAATTTTTGTGCGAAATCGTTGGTCCAAATGATCAGTGGTACCAAGACATTTACACATACCTTAGGATAGGTATCATTCCCGCCGATTTGCGTTCAAGCCTTAGACGAACCTTTATCAAGAAAGCATCTCGTTTTGTCATTTTAGGAGAAACCTTTTATCGCAGAAGCATAGAAGGAACCTTACTAAGATGTCTTAACCCTGAGGAGGCTTCGGCTGCCTTAACTGAGGTGCATAATGGCATCTGTGGTTCTCATTCGAGTGGCATGACCTTGTCTAAGAAATTGCTGAGGAGTGGATATTACTGGCCTACCATGGACAAAGAGGCACATGAATATGTCAAGAAGTGTCTACAGTGTCAGCAACATGGGGACCTCATCCATGCTCCAGCTCAAGAGCTTCATCCAATCATCACACCATGGCCCTTTTCATAGTGGGGACTCGATCTCATTGGGAAAATCACACCCACCTCATCCAACGGCCACAAATTCATTATAACTGCAACTGAGTACTTCACCAAGTGGGTTGAAGCCATACCTATGACATACATAATAGGAAAGCAGATCTCAAAGTTCATCCTAAACTATCTCATATGCCGCTATGGTGTCCCACAAGCCATTATCTCAGATAATGGGGACACCATTCAAAAATCAGGAAGTCCGTGACCTATGTGATAAATTCAAAATCCAACATCGCTTTTCCACCCTATACTATCCCCAAGGCAATGGCCAAGCAGAAGCTACAAATAAAACCATCCTCAAAATCCTTAAGAAAATAGTCAATGACGCAGGTCGTGACTGGCATTTGCAGCTTAATCCTGCCCTTTGGGCTTACCGAACCAGCATCCGCACACCCACTGGTGCCACACCATTTTCCTTGGTCTACGGATCAGAGGCCATCTTGCCCATTGAGATCGAGTTACCATCCCTCAGAGTATCATTGCAAAACCTCATCACGGACGAAGAGTATCGAGTTTCAAGATTGAACGAGCTGGAACTGTTGGACGAGCGACGTTTGGATGCTTTAAACCATCTGCAAGTGTATCAGAATAGACTGAAAAGGAGCTACAACAAGAAAATCAGAAGCAGAACTTTCCAAGTTGGAGAATTGGTGCTAAAAGAGAATCAAAAGAATGTCTTGAACCCAAATGGCAAGGGAAAGTTTGAACCCAACTGGCTGGGACCCTTTGTCATCACAGCAAGCTACAAATCAGGGGCATATCAGTTATCAACACCTGAAGGGGAACCCCTATAGGAGCCAATGAATAACTCCCATCTCAAAAAGTTTTATGCCTAAATCTTTCAAGGTATAGAACCAAAAAAAAATCAAAAAAATCATAAAAAGTCCCAAAAAATGGTTACTTCGGGCTAAACTCGCAAACAGCGCCTTGGTGATAATAAAATAAAAAATAAAAAAAAAATAAAAAATAAAAATCAAAAATCAAAAATCAAAAAAAAAAATCAAAAAAAAAAAATCAAAAAATCAAAAAATAAAGAAAATAGTAAAGAGAAAAAAATCGTCCTCTAGTGAAAACCACTTCGGTGGCACTTTTGGCAAGTACCTTGGTGAAAACCTGGCAAACAGGCACCTTGTGTAAATAAGCACTCTCCATCCATCTTGGTCTCCGTGACTTGCTTTGCATCATTCATTCACTCATCGCATATCATCGCATTTCACCCTTCCATCCGCATCTGCACCATAGCTTGGTCTTGCATTTGTGTCATGATTCCTCCTAGAGCTACTCGGCCCACTTAAAAGGTTAGTTTGTCCTGCCTATATCAGAGTAGTCTATCGCTTCACACTGGGGGCACGTTCTCATCGGATCGGATTCGTGTATGATCTTAAAATCCTCAAATCAAAAAATCCCAAAACATTCAAAACATATCAAAATCCAAAAACAGTTCAAAAAGTCATTCAAAAAGTCAAAAACAGAGTCATCTTGTCGAACTACGTTGTCTCTGAGCCTAAACGTAGGCAAGGTTGATCTTTATTATCCCCCAGACATTTAGGTCGCATTCTATAGGAATTGCCATAATAAACCGACATTCTCATCATGTATATCTTCATTTGTAAATCGGGTCGTTGTCATTGAACTACTTGGTCTCTCGTGATGTTAACTTAGGCAAGGATAATTCGCTGATCGTACCGAGGCCCCTAGTAGGATAGGTCTTTAGGTTGGGTCTCTTTGGTCGTAAAATCTTAAAATCTCAAAACATTGAAATTTGAAAATCAAAACATTTGAAAACATTTGAAAATACCAAAACAAAATTTCAAACATTGCAAAATTCCAAAAACATCCAAATCTTTGAAAAAAATCCATCCACCTCATCTCGCTTACACTCGCAATAATCAATCATCCATAATAAATCGCCATCACCCTCAACCTTTGGTAAAACAGTCGGAAACAAGTCTAGCAGTCAAAGGTGAAAACTTAAACTGTCAAAATCTCAAGTATAGGTCAGTCAGCAAGCAAGTTGGTCAACCCTTTTCTTACCAATGGCATATAAATCATAAATCAATTTCATCATTGTTTGATAAAAGCATGTCCTAGGATCCGTTCCGACAATGGGCACTTTTATCAAACCAACCACTTTGGGTAAACAAAACGACGTGTCATTAACATGTCCTAGGATCCGTTCCGACAATGGACATTATCTTTTGGCAATAATTTTTGGCTCCCATCTTTTGAAACATCGTTTCTCTTGGCTAACGGTACGAAGAACATTAGTTTGTTTGCTCACTTACTTTATCTTGTTTGATTTATCTCATTGGGCTCATTCCAAGGACCTCTCGATGATGTCCGAATGAAGGATTTAGAGAGATAGGAATGGGCAACGATTATTATCTTTTGTCTGCTGTGCTTGTTGGATATCTTTGTAATATAACCTTGGTCATGCGTGCTTTTGTTTAGTCTATAGTGAGGGTGTTTTAAGTTTCTTGTTGACCACATAGAAAGGCTCGCCTTCCTATGTTTTAGTCTGAGATATTTGAAATATTTGAACTATTTTCTGGACAGGGTTCCGTATGTCAGGTGTGAACAAGAATACTCCTATCTAATTTGTCGAGTCAAAGTCCATCACACTAGGTACAATGCCATCCTGGTTCCCGATACCTTGATGCATCGTACTACATGTATTATCAAACATAAGGAAATCCGCCCTTTGAAAATCCCAACTCCACGGCAAGTAGTCATCACCATTTGCATGATCATCTCATTCTTTCATTCTTCTATCACATTCTTCTATCTTTACTAACATTTCTATCCTAGTTGGTACATGAAGCTACCCACAGCTAATGAATGTCCATTCATCTACATCAACCACTCCTCTCGCATTTTATCGTGATTTTGATTGGAAATTGGCATTCCCATTCAACATCTCGAGGGGGAAATATACCAGTGCAATTCTTCTCACTGGGGCAATAGTGGGGCATCCGAAAAATCAGAATTTTTTTGATTTTGATCATGACAAGATCATTCTTTGAATCAATGCAACAAGTACATTGCTTCGAAGAGGGGCAAAATGTAGACACGCAAAATGTACAAGTTGACATTGCGCATCTAACTCTGATCTACTAACATCATTTCATCCTAAATCATTCCCTGACCTAACCATTTAATTGAATATCTTTATTTGATTAAATTCATTTGTTTTCTTCTCTTAATTATACAAATCATGTGTTTAATTAAGTCTCTTAAATCATTCTCTATCCCTATTTTAATTAAATAATTAATTTTATTTAATTAAATCTCTAAAGTCTATTTATTAAATTGAATAAATTGAAATCTTATTTAATTTAATCTTACTTCAATCTCTTTAATTAAATAATCAAAACATGTTTATTTAATTAAACTCATTAAATCATTTCCTCTCTTGTTTGATTTAAATTAATCCAAAAATCTAAGTCTAAATAAGTCAACTCACCTAATCATCATTAAACTAACATAATCATCATTTATTTAATCTAACCATGATTAAATACTAATCTCACCCACTTGCATTATCTAGATATCTCCACTTGCACAAATAAATCAATTTATTGATTTATTGAATCTTCATTTTCCCTCAACAAGGCATCTTTTGGAGGAATATTCTTCTATTTCAAATTCAAAATTTGAATGACAAGTCCTTCCAACAAGGCATTTACTTCTTACATGTCCTTGCCTTGAGCCAAGTGGCATTCAATGCAATTTTCTTTCCCCCTCTTACATGTCTTTTCTCAAAATTCAAATTCAAAAATGCATTTATTGGCACATTTGTCAAAACTTGCTCATTCCTCATCCAATCACATTTGGACAAGTGGCATTTTCCATTGGCCAAATCTTTGTCCCACATTGCTCTATTTTGGCTTTGTTTCCCTTTCGACAAATCTATAAATAGAATGCTTCACCATGCATTTTATCATCCACAATTATGCAAAGTTATTATGCACAAATATCTCTCAAATTCCATCCATCTTCTTAACTAGTTTATTGCAGATTTTGGAGCTCATTGAGGGACTTATCGAGTGGATCAATCATCTTCAATCAACATTTGCATTCAAGGAGTTGGGAAAGGGAAAATCTCCACACACCTATTTGCACCAACTCCCATGGGATCAAGTGTTTGCATGTTAAATTAGATTTACATTTCCACATTATGTTCCTTCATTGTTTTCTTTGTTCCCATTTCATTTTTAGCTTTGTGAATGGATTTCATGGGGAATCCTTTTGTTCATGCTACAAAATAACTCTAACGTTGTTTGTTGTTGTGTTTTTGTAGGCACTTCACCTCTAGGGGTCTGCTATATATATCATGAAGAACTTGAACCCACTCCCCCTTTAAAGGAATATTTTCAAGAGATGTATCCTTGGCCCTCTAAGTATGTTGAGAAATAAAATTATCAGGGTGGAGGTCTTGGTCTAGAAGAGCTAGGAAGAAAGCAACCGATTGACACTTCCATACGTCCAAAGAATTCAGGCTTAGGCTATGATAAAAAGAAAAAGGGTCCCACAACGTCAACTAGTACTTCTAACAAGGTCAGTGTGGACGATGGTATTTTGGAAGATATACCAAAGGAAGAGTGTATCATAAACCCATATGATGATGTAGATCTCATAAACCTTTCCTCCATGTTTGAATGCCTATTTGTTTGCACCATCAGCCTTTCCCTTAGCCATCTCGAACTCATAGATTGGGACCTACATGAAAGCACACCTATTAACTCACTTCCCTCAGTGGATACCTATGTACACCTCATGGGATTGGGGAAGATGAACACCCAAGTTGCAAAAATAAGAAAAAGAAAAATCCAAAAGGGTCACCTAGTGAAAACCTCCTTGAGGCACTTCTTGACTCAGAAAAAGTCAAAACAAAGGACGTATCTGACGGTGAAAACCTCAGTGAGGTGCTGGAAGATGGGGACGTTCATCTTCCCCTTGTGGGAAAGCAATGGTCTGAACGATCATCCATTCTAATCGAAGAAACACAAGAGGTAAATTTGGGAACTAAAGAGGATCCCAAAATCACCTATGTAGCCAAATCTCTCTCAGAAGAACAACACTCTACCATCGTTCAGCTCCTTAAGGAAGGAAAAATCAATTTTGAATGGGCATATTCAGACATGCCAGGGTTAGACCCTACCTTGGTAGTACACCATCTAGATGTGCATCCCGATGCAAATCCTATCAAATGAAAGCTTCAGAAAATGCACCCTCAAGTAGCCTTGCTGGTTAAGAAAGAGTTGGAGAAATTATTGGAAGTTGGATTCATAAGGCCTATCGACTACTCAGAATGGATCTCAAACATAGTACATGTAGCCAAACCAACTGGCGCTATCAGAGTTTGTATAGATTTTTGTGACCTCAATAAGGCTTGTCCTAAAGATGACTTTCCTTTGTTGAACATAGATATGCTGGTAGACTTAACTGTAGGGCACGAGATGCTTTCCCTCATGGATGGCTTTTCTAGACACAATCAGATTCAAATTGCACTTGAGTACCAACATAAGACAACCTT